>VZRP01001681.1:318216-338018 GCA_013397995.1 Malurus elegans | reverse complement strand
AAAAAAAAAAAAAAAAAAAGGAATAATTGAGGAAAAAGGAGGTCAGAGACCCTGAATGTGTGTTTAATCCCTTTTCTGAGAAGTATTTTAGTATATTTCTTCTAGGGTTTCATTCAGCTGAGGTGAATCTATCTTGTCCTAGAGAGATATTAATCTATCCAGGCATAGTTACTGGAAATCACTCTTGTGTCCTTAAACTGGACTGACTTTGGGAGGTAAGGTTTAACTCTAGAAAAGCTATGCTTTGTCATAAACTCCTGTTTCTGTGGGTATGGTCAGCTTCTTAAAATTCAGTATGTATGAATACTGATAGCATATGGACATCTAAGGCAAAACACTTATTCAACCATGTACTTACTCATACACATGACAGTAACTTTAAAACAAGGTGGCATCATAACCTATATTTAACACTGCCTAATACTTCCCATTAGAACAGGCCTTTTTTAGTTATAAATTTACCAAAGGAATTATTTGGGATTAAATTTTCTACACTGATGATCTGCCTTGGGCAGAAATCATTTAAAAACATTTCAGCCGAAACGATACTGAAATTTCAGAGAATCAGGAAAAATTGTACAGCTGAAATTTTCTCACAGGAATGAAACAACCTTCATGCTTTGAAGGCAGAATGTGAAACTCCACAGGGTACAGCTGGCCTTTGAGTCACAGAAGCTTACCAATGGGGACAGATTAGGTCAAGGAGCATTAAAATAAAAAAAATGCTGGTAGAAGCAGGAGTGGAGGCTAGAGGACTCATTCTTCATTACTAGCAAAAGGAAAAAAAAAAAACAACATATTTCTGATAAAGAAGCAAGAAGGAAGAAACAGTGTCAGAATGGGGGGAAAATTAATTCCCCAAAAGATGAAAATTCAGAGAGATAAAGACCTTACCAGGAACTCTGGGGTTGCTTTTTGCCATCTCTGTCTTCAAGGTAAGCAGTTTTATCCTCTGAAATTATATATCTACTACTCACCCTACAGTGGAGATGCTTTCCTTTCTTTTTATTTCTGGTTACAGTATTGGCAGAAATCCCACAAGCCAACAGTTACATTTTTGGGAAGATGAAAAGGTATAAGAAAGATGAGAAAGAAATATCTGGAATAAGACCCCATTCTCCTAAGCATTGCTACTGGCACATGTCTGTCCTACCTACTGAGATTCTCTCCGCTCCGCGTTGGCCCAGGTGGAGCAGGAGAGCACATTAGTAGCCTCATGAGATCATGAAATATTGATCAGTGTTCTGCGTATAAAGACTCCAAACCTGGCAGTGACCTGTATGGAACCTGGTGATTCTATTTCTTCACTGTCTTATTTCACATTTGATGATTTTTTTTTTAATCTCTGTAGAACTGTACACAGAAACCTAAACAATAAAACTCAAGTGCTCCAAAATTAACAAAGGCCAAAATAATTTGTTATGTATAATGGAAACTAAACTAAACTAAACTATTGTAGTGAATATATGAAAAGCAATAAATTTGTTACACACATATCCTAATTATTTTCCATCTCCCTTCGCACAATCCCAAAAGTACCCTTCCTCAATGCCCAAGATGGACTGGTTGATAGGTAAGTCACAGCCTGCCAACAGTTGTCTAGAAAATATTGTCTTTTTTTAGTGGTTTGAAAAATTGTAAGGAATGAAGCTGAATGGAGGGGAAAACAGACATTTTCACAATGAAAACATGCTTCTTTGAACGAGACCATATCTAATCCTCTGCCACTTACACCTGTTTGATGCTGAGCATGTTACCTGAACCTGATATATTTCATGGTTGCTTTCCTGTTATGTCTTATTATTTCCAAGTTTGATTGAAGTGTTAGGTCTGACATAAAGCGTTGAACACTCTGTTTCATGTGCTATAGCAAAAATTGTAAAAATGGAGTCTGATTCTCCGTGTCTTATCACTAAGTCAGACAATACTTTTCATCATGATCTTTCTTTATGTCTTAAAATCTGTATTTAAAAAAAAAAAAAATATTAGATATCGTGGGCTCATGTCAGACACTTAGGAAGAGGACAAGCTAATGTTTGGAAAACTTTATAATGTTAGGAACTACCAAAGTCCTTAAGAAATATGCAAAAAAATACATTTGAAAAGTATGCCCCAAACGAAGTCATAAACTACACTGAATAATCACAATCAAGCAGAATTTTTGTTAAAGAGAATATGTGCTTTTAAGACATGTGAGGAAAGGCTGAGAGAGCTGCAGCTCTTCACACCAGAGGAGAGAAGGCTCAAGGAGATTTTATCAATGTGCACAAACTCCTGAGGGGAGGGTGCAAAGAGGACAGAGCCAGGCTTTCTTCTGGGTTGCCCAGTGACAGGACCAGAGGCAATGGGCACAAAGCAAAATGCAAGAGGCTCCTCTGAATATCAGGAAACTCTTTTGTCTTGTGAGGGTGGCTGATCACTGGTGCAGGTTGTTGAGATGGTTGTGGAGTCTCCATCCTTGGAGCTATTAAAAAACTGTCTAGGCATGGTCCTGGGCAACCAGCTCTAGATGGACTTTTTTGAGCAGGGCTGGGTGGGCAAGACAACCTCCAGATGTCTCTTAGAATCATAAAGAATAATGATAAATAGTAGAGAGAGGTGATGGTAAGAATGGAGCAGAGAATCCCATAGCATGACTCTTAGCAAAGAGTGTAAGTACTGTAGAGGAATATATTGATAGTACTGGGAATGAGAGGCTGCTCATATAGGAAGGAGGAGCAAACTATTTCACAAAGCATGCATTAAGAAAAAAAAAATCCAACACAGCAATACTGTACTATTCTTCTAAAAGTGTCAATGCCTCTCTATTCCATTCAATGGTGTTCATAACTGCTGCTGCTCTGACAATACCATCATTCCCTTTAACTGTCCATGCAGTCTCAGCCATGTCTCACAATGCCCTGACTTCTGTTATAAATCCCCTTTGATCTACTGAAATAGAAAAAAACCCAAAAAGGTTGTTTGACTTCTTTGAGTCTCTAGCATCTCATTTTAACCAAAGTATATATATATCAGTTTTTGAAAGCTAAGGTTAAGTATCTGACTCCAAGGAATCAAACATCCAGTCTTTCATTCATTGCAGTTATTCCAGAGTGCACACGTCCTGGTGTCTGCTAAAACTCTCTTGCTTTTATGAATCATCTGTCCTCCTACTCCTCTATCTTTGGATGCAAATGTTCTGATGCTACAAGCGAATTTTAGTACAATAAACTCAAAAAGTTTATAGCTACCTAGAAAGCATCCTTAAAGGTGGAATTATGTGCCATTTATAAATGGAACATAATTCATGCAGAAGTCTACACACAGAGAAGATTAAATTACTAAGAAAGATGTCAATAAAACATCTCTATTGTATAAAAATCTTGTCTATGGTTTACTTAATGATTATGGAAAAGAATTTATGACAACCGTGGAGACAAATCTTTATGCATTATTGGTAGCATTCCTGAAATAGCCTGTAATTTCTTTAGCAGTTAGAAGAGACTGAGTGCTTTTACAATATAGTGCTGTATTTAAACAAGCAAGTAGAAGTCTTTTGTTAGAACAGATATCCTCTGGTTTGGACAAAAAATATTTCAGTATAATACTATGAAAATAAGTAAGAAAAATTATATCTTTACTTGACTTCACCAAAATTACTCTGTGGATTTCCCCTTTTCAAGTCAGTCAGTTGTTTGCTATTTTTTTTTTTTGTTCATACTGATTCAAGCCTTGTTAAAGTTAATTTGCAGATATAAGGCATTACGTGGTGTAAAAATGTCACTGCACTGCAAGATGTTCTTAGTAATAGTTAAGTGAAGTTGCCAGATCTCTCTTTTCCCTTGATCTTTCTGTTTCTTATTTTTCATTCACTGGTAACTGCACCAACAATGTTACAAACAATTGCAAAAACGTGTTGATTCCCAGCTGACATTAATATTTCTCTCTGCATTTGTAAGTGAATGGTATTTTTTATACTTTGGGCTTGTTGACATATTTGCTTAAGATGCATGGTTTTGATTTAATATCATATACCAACGTTGTTACACACAAATGTGTAACTGTAGGTTTATAAGGAGGTTTAGTGTCATTCCATTACAATTAAATAAGAATGTGCATGTAAATGCAATTGCAAATAAATTAACAACTACACAAGAAATCCATGCTCCCTTGATAACATATCTGGAAGAATGCAGATTAAACATATCAATTTTGCATTTGGCAACTGTGATGATGATACATTAAGAATGGCTAAACTGCTAACCATCTTTAGATCAATTGCTCACAATTGAAAGAAACTGTATTTCCACAGAGAACAAATGAAATTAAGCATTCATTCTCAGTCTAAATAACACCACGAATTATATCTATAGACAAAAGCTGACAGTAAATCATAATCCTGCTCAGAAATAATGGACAAAAATACAGAGAAATGCTACATTTCAAAACGTGTATAATGTTGTAGATATATTACATTTGAATTCTGAGACTTAGGGATGTTTTAAGCTCCTTGTTCATTGTACTGTTCATATGCAATTAGCAGGATCCACATTGACTCTTTTCAGCTTTAACAGATTATGAAAAGTGTTACTCTTGTGCTATCCTCTACTTGTCAAAAGGTACACCTTAGAGTTAGTCTAGCAGATAAGAAGTGAAATAAGAAGTGAAATACAGAAAGTACCAGTTATTTCTTATGCTGTCCATGTTATGAGCCAAGCTTCCAGTGTACAAAGCAGTACACCTGAGGAAATATTTTTTCCAGAGAAGCTCTCATAGAGAATGACATATAGAGGGCACAAGTCAGGCAAAGAAAAAAACATTAAAAAACCCAACAACAAAAACCAATCCCCCCCAATTCTTTCCTAGCAGGTCTCAAATGATTTGTAGTTACCAAGTTCCATTAGTAATCTTTCCTGTTCTTTCTCAGCTTTCACCTACAGGAATTAGCCATTGCTTGTACCCAGTCTTTACTTTGAAACACCTCCTTAGGAGAGCTTTTACTAGGGATTGGATGAGAATTAATGTTCTGGCTGAGAATACAAGACAATGTAACAGCAGAGGTTGTTAAATATCTTATATTTTCTTATTAGAACTGATTCAGTTATCTGTTCTTTTACAGATTCTATTTATAAGAGCATGCAGTCACAGGACAAGGTGGAACGGCTTAAAATTGAAAGAAGACTGGTTTAGATGAGATATTAGTAAAAAAATTCTTTACTCTGAGGGTGGTGATGCACTGGAACAGATTGTCCAGAGAGGCTGTGGATGTTCCATCCCTGGAAGTGTACAAGGCTAGGTTCGACAGAGTTCTTTACAGCCTGCTCTAGTGAAAGGTGTCCCTGCCCATGCTGGAGGGTTTTAATTAAATGGTCTTTAAGGTCCCGTCCAACATAACCTATTCCACTATTCTTGTTTAGCAAGCCTAAGCAATTCAGTCCCTTCTTTGGTAACTATAATTGCACAAGGGTAAACTTAATGGTTAGAGAGAGGGAAGTTGTCTATCAACAGAAAAGTGATGTGGCATTTAATGTTTCACATCCAACCAAAAATAACAAGTGAGATAAGTCCCCTATTGAATATCAACCTGAGGTTTTCCAAATAATTCAGAAAATATTTATTTCTATTCCAGATAATCTGGAAAAGAATCCAGTTTACTTTTGAGAATAGGTAGAAGGTGACTTCTCTATAAATTCTTACTCAGTACCAAAACACAGAGAGAAAACCAGGAGTTTCTGTTGATACATTCAAAATACATGCATTTAAATATTACAGAAGTAATGAGGCAGAATGTAGGATCCTTACCAAAAAGCAAAACAAAAGTATTTCAAGTTTCTGGTTATAGCTGTTTCATGCAAGTTTTTTTAGGGGCACAAACTGACAACTTTTCTAAGCATATAAAGTACTCTGCATATATAAACTGACCAAGACATAGTCCAATATCCAATATCAAATAAGAAGAGAGACTCAGTGTTACTCATATATTTTAAACTAGAAGTAAAGAAAAAGAAAAGTTGAGGAAAAATTAAGGTGCTTCTGTAAAACAAAAAAAAAGTATAACTGTTATAAATAGCTTTTAAAAGAAGTGTACCAAGAAGCAGTAAGCAGTCTTAGTATTCTTGTAGCAAAGGAAAAAGGCACTGAAGCAACAAATGCTAGCACCTTTTCTTAACACTGAAGTTTACCCTGAATTCCCAATCACAAAGTCAAATCTGTTATCTGTGTGTTTTACGTTGAATTAAGGGGAAAAAGACCAAAGCCAGGCTCCCATAAAATAGAAGGATTACACTTTGAAATGAGCAATCAAAAAGCTGATAATTGACTGAAACTTTGCATCTGCGCCTAAACAATATAGCTGTTGCACAAGCATCTTTTTATTTTTTCTACCTCTCCTACTAGTATGTCTTAAACTTTCTTGATTTTACTAGAGGAATAGCAATATCTTTCTCTGAGGAAGGAGTACAAATGCAAGGTCAAACAACTCACTGTAGTTTGCACAATCATCCTCAATATCTGTGAGCAGAACTGTTTGTTTTCTAAGCTCTGTGCTCACATATTTTAGATTTTTTTTTTTTTTTTTTTCTGGAAAATTTCCTATGCTTCCCTGTGCCAAATACAACACCAGAGGCAGATCAGTCAGGATGCTTGTAGGGATTTAGGTCTTAAATAGCACCCTAGATTAGAATTCATGTTTCTTCATATTTCAGAGGGGTGTAAAACAGGCAGAGATCTACCAGACTGCAGAAGAATGACTGTTCTCACCTGACAGAAAACACTTCAGAGTGCAGATATGTGCTCAGTTCTAAGATCAGAGGCAGGTTGCCTGAAGTCAACATGTTCTTATCCATGTTTGGATGACGCAGTTGTTCCTCCTTAAAGCTTGAAATCTGATCTTTCTGTATTGAGAAAAGAATTGAAGTGTCACTGAAAGAATGTCTCATTTTCAAGTCAGTTTGTCCTTTACTGATTCCTGCAAAAATAATAGCACTTACATTGTGTGCAGAACTATCATCATTATGCTTTCTGACAGAGACATTTTAATTGTCAAAAGGAAAATTTTAGCCAAACAGCAACATACCAAATTGCAATTGAAAATCACGTGATCGCTAGAGGCGAGTCTCCTTTTAGAAATGGATGTTCCCAGAGTAGGCAAATATGTACATAATCAAGGACATGACTATGCACGTACCTTATACTAAAATTTAGCCTGTAGTTAATATAAGGAGTCGTCATCACTTAATGTCCAGTTAGTGGTTTAAATAAAATCACTTTATTGCTTGGACAACCGCCCAACAAATAAGTGCCCACATCATAAATACGCATCCATAAAAATCACCATCAGTACTCATTAGAGTAGCAACCTTGTTGGCAGACTCAACAGAAATGGAAAGGAGATTTGCTTAGATGACAGCAAAACGTCTGATGCCAGAATAAAAATGGATGAACAAACACAGAAAGTACAAGCACAGAAAACTCCCTATGAAGACAGATGAGCTTAAAATCAATCAATCGATCAATCAGTTACATTTGATTGTCCCAAAATCAAATGAAAGCTAATCCATACGGTGTGTTGCTTCATTGTTGGTTTTCATGGCTTAGTCAAAATAAGGCAAGGGAAAATTCTTGCAAATAGTGTAACAGAACACAATTAAACCAATACTTCAAAGTCACATTATATTACTTTTGTATACAGCTTTATACTTCTTTCTGTAATATTGCACACTTCCTGGCATAAACAAAAATGAAAGGGTTATTTTTGTGTTTTGTTAGATAATTTTAATAGCGGGATATGGATTTGCTACCTGAAATTTAGAAATTGTTACATTTATATTACTCCAAATGTAAATGTAAAACTGTTCTGTAGTTTATACACATATTTGTTACCACAGTGGTGTAACCAACTGTTTCTTATCTTCTGGAAAATGCACTGAAACCTGAAAGGAATATACTGAATAAAATTATATACGTACCATTCTAGAAACATATTCCTCTTGAATAAGATATTTTGATGCAAGGGTCAGGAAGTGACCTAAAAGTTATAGGAAAGTAATTTATCTTCAAACTCTGACCCGTCTTCATTTAAGCAAAATATGGCCTTTAGTAACATAGTAAAATAAACCTCTAAACAATGATTCACAATTCAGTCATTTAATGCTTTCTCTTTTTGTTCAAAAATGTCACAACACAGCATAAAATGGATTTCCCATACAGCTTTTAAAAAGACCCTACTATTTTAGCCTCAGGACAATAGCATTACAAAAGGAAAAAAAAAATCAAATTAACCAGAACCAAACAAACTAACACAAAAAGGAAACTCAATCAAAGAGGACCCAAATAAGCCAACAGCCTTTTGTAGCTTATCTTCAAACTGAACATCAGACAAGAGGCCTGGATATGCTCTCTTGTTAGGTCATTTGTTGAACTGCATTCTTAGCCCAGAAAAGCAAGTATTTGAGAGTTCTAACTTCTGGCATTTTTTAATTATGCTTCTGTGCAGTATAACATGAAGTTATAAGGTCTAATGAAGGCCTACGGGAGACTATTAGCACAGGGTTTTTTTCGGCCCTAGCAAATAATTTTTAATATTAATTTTCTCATTAATGACTTATGCAGAATTAGTAATTAAGGGATGCAGACAAAAGAACAGAACCCTGAAAACTAGGCTGTCATTGTTTAACATTTTTAACTTAATATTTTCCTTGTTTAGTTTTTATTTTAAGTAATGTAAAAAATAAAAAATAAATTAATAAAATCTTTAAAAGGCAACAGGTCTCTTAGATTTCAGGACAGTTAAGTTGTACAGAAAATACAATGCACAGGGCACTCAGAGAGAATACCATGGCAGCCTCCCACGTTTCATCATGAAGAAAAGAACGCTCCTGTGTTTTTGAAAAACTGACATAACTTACATGAATCAAATAATGTAAAATTCAACACTAAACTGTGAAAGCTGTAAGATGATGCATGAGACATAACTGACTATTAATGGGTACAGAGAAGAAGCTGATAACTGTAGAAAATCCCTTCTATAAGTATTATTCAATAGCTTATAAACATTATATGCTGTCTAGTCTAATAGTAACTACACATGTCAAGTTCTAGAGATAATAAACTCTACTCCATCTCCATTATAAATGCCTTTTGTGAATTTTGGCCAATCCCTTATCTGTGTTCATCACAACGATGGAGATATTAATTACAGAAAAAATATATTTCATCTTCAATTTGCAAATTGCTCATGCAAAGCTTACAGTTTCCTTGCATTTCTTCTGCGTAATTAACCATTTAATTCTCAGATGACAAATTTTTTTCCACTGAAATTTATGCAATGCTGGCTAATTTTTCTTGAAACATATATGATACTGTGTTTCTTTCTTAATTGTGTAAGTCTAGACTGTAAACAATTAAAATTCTGTTATGAGCCATAAAATATTGGTGAAATGTATTGGGAAATAATATCTCAGTTGTCATTAAAGAACATGAAATAACTTCAGTAGGAACTACCAAATAATAATTGTATTTATTTAATTTTTATTGATTGTTTTTCCCCAGAACTGTAAGAAGTATCACACTAATGTTCATACCATGATATTAGAAAGCAATTGGATGTTAACAATAATAGCAATAAGCAATAACTATTTATATGTTTTTCTACATAAGGTATTAGAACACATTATATTTTTATAAAAAGTGTTTGGGGATATTTATTATATATGGATCCAGAAGAACAATTCTAAAGTTTGCATTAAATTTGACAAATTTTGAAGGTCACCATTCCCACTGAAATGTCAAAAGATTTTCCCCAAACCCAGGAATGTTTCCTGAACGTTTTACTCCAGAGTGAGAACCTAGACAAAGAGAGATGGAAATAGTGCGTGCAGAGAGCAGCAGTTAACATTTCACTATGACAAGAAACATTTATGTAGAATATACAATCCAAAAGAAAAAAAAAATCAACCCAAAACATTCTAGCCTACAGAGGTGAGGTCACTGCAGTTAGGATTAGACAAACCTTCTATGGATCACTAGAAAAGCCAAAACAAAACCAAAGGGTGTTCATTAAAGACATGCTGCTTTTCTCAAAATGAGAGTCTTTCTGGGTCAAGCTGACAGAAAGTCAGGTATTTTGGTGAACACAATATGACTTAACCTTCACATCGTACAGGAAAGACACAATTATGTTATTTCATAACAGCATGCTATATTTCAAATATGTTTTGGACTTAAATCTTTATTTCTCATTTTAAAATGTTGTAAAAATAAGAGAAGTAATCTTATCAAAGCATCCAGAATATCAAAAGCAACACTCTTGGATTACAGTCATACTCTGAAGTTTCAGTCCTTCTAGAATAAATATATTTTATTTTCAAGATCTAAATTAGAAATGTCCCTTCAGATTCTGAGAAAGTAACAACTGAGAGAAGCAAAAACATTGTGCTTTGTTAAAAGGTGACAGATACTGCAGCAGAGTGAGCCTTATAGTAATCTTTGTCATCTTCCTTCTGACTTTCCTTCAGACACTGTGGACATACACATGAGTAAATAGCCATATGGAGATCTGCATTGCTTCATTCTTAAATTTTCTGGGTATCTCTAATGTGGAATATTTTTAAAAATAAACTGCTTTCATTAGAATGGAAGCATTCAGAAAAGAACCTTGAACGTGATGGAAAGCAAATGAAACAATACTTCATTTAAACAGTAATTTATATACAATGATTTTATTTCAAAAGACATTATTTTTAACTCTGAAATTTATCCTTAGGTTTATTTTCAAGATGTAAATCAGCCTTTACAATTCTTTGTCTTTGAATAGGGGTTCACAAAAACAACTTCAATCTAATCCTTAAATAAGGCCATTTCATTATCTACTTACCTTTACTATGAGCAGCTCTTTTCTATGAAATAGTTAAATTGTGATGAACCATCATTCAGTTTCTATTTCATAATTGTTATTGGATTTTTATTTTCTTGTGCAAAAGAATAGAAAAGAGGGATAAAGAGTGAAACTACATTACAATAGAAGTATCTTTAAAAAGATGGGAGGGTCAAACTTTAGCTTAGACAAATTTAGGGAAAGCCTTCATGTAAGTAATTGAATTAATTTTTTTAAAAAATAGAGCAGTTTTAGTTTAACCAACTTTGCAGAAATCATTCAGTTTCTCTTAAACAAAGCATAAGAAAATAGTAAGCAGGAAATACAAATGTAATTATTGTGTGTGAGTGAACAAACCTTTCAGGACAATAGCATTTGAGTTTCTAGTTTTAGTTGGTGTGACTTTTTCATGTGAATCAAAATCAAGAGAGCTTCGGAATGGTAAAAGAACTTAAAAAAATTATTTGGGTTAAACTATTCTAGTTGTGAAATTTTTCTGTGATTCTGTGATTTTTTTTTTTCTGTCAGCACTGGAAAAGGAAGAAATACTGTGTGAGTGACAACGAATCTTTTGAACTCTTCTTAAGTGTTGTTCTTATCCCTCTTATCCCCAGTTAACTGAAGAGGTGTGGAATTTANAAAAAAAAAAAAAGGCTCAGAATGATTGTATATGCAGCAATAACTAATTTCTAGAATAAAAAACTGAACCAAGCCAAGATGCATTAAAGAACTGAAGATGAGTACGCACCACACCGTATATAGAAACACACTCTCATTCTGAGATGCCAAGAGTCACAGTGTTTCAAAACTAAAAAAAAAATAAAAAATTATTTTCAATTAAAACTTGTGAGTAAATAGCAAGGGGGTCAAATAGTAAAATAGTAGGCAGAAGATATGCTAGTTTCTGAATAAACTTTACTTTTTAATGAAAGAAGACATGGCTAGCTGCGTATACAATTGCCTTACACTGTTCAGAAGTGATTTGCCATCATTTTTCAAGGTATTTCTCTACTTATTTTGAGTAATTTAGATAGGTATGAAGGATTCACATTTTGTGCTAGATACAATTTTGTCAGTTTACAGAATAAATCACAGTAGTGAACAAGCTCTTACACAAATTCTGCTTAATGACATATTAAAAAAACTTAAGTAAGACGGTTGCATACATGACATGAACACACATGTAAGATGTTGCATATCACATGGAAAAATGTTACTGTACATGTAATAAACCCTCCCTGTGAATGTCAGCAGATTTGAGATGGAGGATTAGGGACCTGTACAATTTGCTTGTCAGATTAAAATAAACAAATCCCTACAGAACTTAGAGATGCACAGATTAGGCAAAAGGTGATTAATACTAAACATTTTTATGCCATGACAAAATATTACCCTCAATTGCATAAAAAAAAAGAATGTGTGCCTGGGATTGTGTCACGAGATATGCTGACCAAGAACTTTTCTTGGCCATATGACATTTGTATCATTTCTCCTGAATGAGTTCTGGTATCTAATGAAGGGTGAGTGCACATTAAATCTTTAGAAAAATTTAGCTTAAAAAGTCAGCCAACAAGAAGAAACAAATGCACTGGAAATTAGCCTCCTACAAACTCATGAGTATTCCACTAACTCAGGGAACTATTAAAAATAAAAACTTTTTTTATTTGCTTGAGCCTGATAAATATCTTATTTCTGTTGTTTATATCAGTGAAACATCCAGAAGGTCTCCAGTTTATTGGCTCTCTGTAACCAAGTTGTCTTACTAATTTGTCGTTCTTGGCCCAAGAACATCTTATTTTATCTGAGTTCCAAGGTTAATTTCCAAAGAGAATTAATGACCAAAAAAAGGAACTATATTCTTTCCCTTGCCAGATGCTTCACTTACAGAGCATTAACAAGTTAAGAGATCTTGATTATTTATCTCAGTCTACTTTAGTAGATTGAGTCATTAGTTATGAAAAGCTTTAATGCTGTTACAACAACTGAGATGAAATAGGGAGGTGGCATGTATATTATTTGTCAATTTAGCTCTGTAATTTCAAAGAAAACTTATTCAAAAAATAAATACCACATTTTGTCTGGTGGAAAAAGGAATGAAATTAACAAAACTCAATTGGCAGGAGACAGTATTAGGGCAACCATTCTGTAATGACTGAAAAAAATTCTGCTGCCCAGGACACATCCTCAAACTAATAATGCTAACATGCCAATTTATTTTTCAAGTTGAATTTTTTTTGGTAAATATTCAATAGTAATATAATAGTTAAATAAAAACTAGAGATGTTAGGGTGCCTGTATACATCACCACCTGTTACTTGTCACTAAGCATTGCCTGGATTTGAACTGCATAGTGTTAGGTTACGATTCAAGGTAGACAGGTTGATTTTAAAGTATCTCTAATGGCCATGTGTAATGAAAGAAAGATGATATTTGAACACTGGTCACATAACTTAAAAATATTTAAAATATATTTCACCTCTCCCTGAGGCAAAAATAGTTTTAACTTATTCAGATGCAATATTTTTGAATGGGACATAATTTATGAAAAGTCATCAAGTCCCCACCTGTAGAAACCGTAACTTTTTCACCGAAGCAGCAAAAGCTTTTTCTTTCTGTCCTGTTGAAGTTCCACCTGAACATGAGGAAAAACTTCTTTCCTGAGCAGGTAACCGACCACCGGAACAGATTGTCCGGAGAGGCTGTGTAGCCTCCCTCACCAGAGATATTCAAGAATTTGCCAGGGTGGCAGCACAAAGGGTAGTAAAGGCCTTGGCTCTATAAGGCCTGCTCAGCAATAACAAAAATATCTCTTTATGATCAATCATTGTTACCCCAGCCAAAACCAGCAGAAATTTTCATTCCATCATCTGTTGGCCCCAGGCTTTCTTTTTTTAATGAAACTACTCTTCCTAAAAATTTGTGATTGCTTCATTAATAAAAATTACAATGATTTTCAGCACTAAGTATCATAAAAATGAATTCATTATTTGCTGCTGCCTTAAGTTAGGGGGCTACAGAGGGAATTTAATAACTTGCCTAACTTATCTTGGAAAGGTGTTGTAAAAATGTTTAATTGTCTTCTACCTTGTGGATTTGGAAGGTACATTAAATAACGCAGTTTAACAAGTACTCTTTTATACAGTGCACTACATAAAAATTGTATATATTACTTTGGCGGAAATTATTTTAAGAATCATTGCAATTATAGTGGTGTTTGCCTTGTCTTCTCCAAAGCAACTGTTTGCAAGAATGATACCTTGCATTTTATATCTGCAATGATTTACACAGGTCAGCTGAAATGCCTATTCAATATGCAACACAATATAATCACCTATCATATATGTACATTTTTTACAAATTGAAGATATTCCTCTTGCATGTAGCTTTGTCAAATAATTGCATAAACTTTACACAGTCAGCTAATAAGGAAAAATGCAAGGTCACAGTAATAATAAAATTTTTGCAAAAATACTGAGTCATTTATAAAGGTCTAGGAAGAGATAATGCCAAGAACACAATTTTTCCATTATTCCAAGTTGTTTGATCATATTTCACTGAATTTCTGAAAATAAAGCCCAGTATTTTAGATTTTGAACTTGTTTTTTGTTCAGTTTGTTTTCAAATTCTTTATCACTATATCTCCAGTTACTAAGATTAATTCTAATCTCAGAACTAAAGAACAAGAAAAAGCCAACCCCGAGCAACAAATACAGATAGATAAGGGTTTTTTGTTTATTTTTTTTATTTTATATGGAAGGTAAAGTAAAAAAAATATCTAATCAAAACTTAAAAATCAAAACCAGAAGAGTAATCAAAATGGGTAACAGAACATGGAAAAAAATTAAAAGGTAAGTTAATTTTCCTGTGACAGGAAAAGGAAATGAGTGGAAATATACCTCGGATGAAACTAGTAAGATATGTACTTGGAATATATATATGAACACAAGTAGAAAATCTAACCACTTCCTCTGCATTGAGCAAGTATTCAAGTTGCTTCAATCAGGCATTCATTTTTCTAATGATGTATATAGTTCACTGCAAATTCAAACAGAAAACTAAAATTTCTTTCGGAATTCACTGTCCCACATGTTATTGCGATGCAGCACAATAATCTTGGTGATGCATAGGCACAGATTAAGGGACCCTGAATGTCATTCTATGTTACTCATGGATCTGAGGCAGACCTCCCTGTACCTTTTTGTTAAATGAAAACACTCAGAGGTACCAAAGACATTTGATCCTTTGCAGTATTTTATTTAAATATAACCTGGATAAATGAAACTTGTTTAAGTAAAGATTCAACTTTGTTCAAGCAAATAAAAGGTTCAGAAAACAGACCTGAAGACTCTGGTACTCATTTCAGCACAATGCCATGTAGCTGCATGTCCACTGCCACTGCTGAGCAAGTAAATGCCTCCTTCAGAGAAATGTACAAGTTGAATAACACTAGACAGCAGGAAAAACCCCAGCTTTGCATTGTGAGCTGTCCCTGAAGGTGGGATAACTGATGTTCTTGTCATACATCCCTTGGATGGATTAGAGTGAAATGACACTATTTATGTAGGTGGCAGGCTTGTTTTAAAACAATTTGGTTGCAATGGAGAGGCATAATGTAGCTGGTTTTTTTTTGTTTGTTTGTTTTTATACATGGAAATATAACAATATAAAAGTATAAAGAAAACATATAAGGAAAAGAAAGAAAGAAAAGATAAGAGTAGATAGAGGAGAAGAAATGAGTCACCACCCACAATGAGATCCAGCAATGAGACTCGCTTGTTACAAATTAGATGTCCATTGGTCAAAGCAATGGTCACAGTCCTGATCTGTCTGGTGGGGGGGAACCTCATGAAACACAAAGTTCAATGGGGTAATAGCTGCTCAGTTTGGGTAGGGATGCCCAGGTACCTCCCCCAGAGGAGAGTTTTGCGCTGTCTGATGTAACACTGTGGATCATGCACAGTCCTCTGGTGGAAGGCCCCAGCAATGAGTCTGGGGGATGCTGTGCTTTGGATGTGTTTGATGGTTTATGGCCCTTTCTAATGACATGAGCTGTGTTTGGCCCTGGTTCTTCTGTTGTGTCTTATCAGAGGGAATTGGCATAATAGAAGCCATCACCTCAGCTCTGCAGGACCTTCTTCTTATTGTCCTTTTCCCTATTTGTCCAGAAAACAGCTTGTTTAAGACATCACTCACAGGTTATCAGGGATACAAAAAGTAGCAGAACTCAACTGGTTCGTCTAAACAAAGGTCAGTTTGTTGTTGTCACCCTCCACTCACACCCACTGTCTTATGCAGATCAGAGGTTTTGTCACCAGAAATTCTAAAACCTCCTCCCCTTTGGCTGGGGGTGCAAACCTGGCCTCAGCAAAGCACCCTTTGTTTTTGTGAAAGGCTTATTGTTTGACTTATTAACCATCAACATTACTCCCACACCTTGGAGAACTGAAAACTGCTGAAACTGAGAAGTACTAGAAACCAGATGAATGAACAGGATAAGCAGGAGAAACAGTGTAATTTTTTTTCCGGTATTGAAGCTCCAAAATTAAATACCTAATGTAGTAGGTTAAAACTGTTAAATAAAGATTATTTTAAGATATGGTTTCTAATTTAAACTGGGATGTTTTTCAGCTATCCAAATGCATTACAGTGTCCAGCAGATCTAGAAGAAACAGTTTAAATATTTCTAAGTTTTCACTGACAGAAATAATTTTTAGTATCTTTATAAAAAATCTCCAGTTCCTGACAATATATCTTTCAGAAAACATTTTTATTTTGGAACATGGAAAAATTACCTACATATTTAATTTCCTTATAAAATCAGGCAACTTCTCTCTTTTGAAGAGAAGCTTCCTTCTCCTGTAAGGAAGTAAATAATGATAATACTACTAAAAATACTAATAATTCCCTTTCCAAGAGGGAAATCTCCCTCTTCCGTTCTTCCTTCTCTTAACTTCTATTATGTCTAAATTTATATAATAAAAATGCATCTATATTCTATATACACATATATAATATATAAGAAAAGGCTCCAGGGAGAAGCTAGTCCAGTGTGAGTATGGAAAATACTATAAGCAGTCAACAATAAAATCTCTTTTCGCTAAAATTTTTGGAGAGCTGTTCAGTTTGGGGGGTTTTGTTGCTGTAAGAAACACATTTGAACTTTGGTATTGATCTTGGTTATTTTCCCAGCAGATGTAATACTCTTGAGAAATGAAAATGCTTTAACAAAGTTAAAACAAAGTTAAACCAATGTATCATCTCTCTGGTCACCATTTAAAATTTTTCTTGAAATGACCAAGAACACTATTTAATGTCATCCTACCAGCATCTGTAAGCTGAGAACTGTAAAACTGAATTGTTATACTGGCACTGCCTTAAGAATTTGCTGCAAACTTGCTTCTAGCACCTTTTTATGTGTGCTCTGNTTTTTTTTTAAATTTTTGGTTGGTCAATTTGATTTGACAATGGAAAAATCTACCAAATACATTTGTAATATCCCTCTAACTGTTTAATTGTCATATTTGCTTTGGGTCCTTTTGAAAAGGCTTTCTTTTTTTATTAACTTCTTACTCCACGTCTTTATGCTGCTTTCCTTTGTTTTCTGTGACAGAGGACTTTCAGAGGCAAGGGTCTTTCAAATAAATGTTGATGTTAGCTTTTAAACTTAGTAGGGATATAGCATTAACTGGAAATGGATAGCCCAGTTCAGTAACAGGCACTTCCAAGACCACATGTGGAAACTATCCAGTTTCAGATTGTCCTGCACAAAGGAGCTAATGAGCTGGACTGACGCCAACAGGGGGCCACAAGGGTGAAGAAAAGTTTGGCTTTAAGAAGAGGAAATGTAAGGGTGAATTAATTGCTGTCTACATCTACCTTGAAGGGAGACATGGTGAGTTTACCTTAAGTAATGGCAGATACCCATCCAGCCACAGTCTCACTTCCTCCTTTACAACAGACCAGGAGAAAAAAAAGAATGAAAAGACTCATAGGTTGAGATACAGACAGGGACATCTCTTACTNTTGGTCAAAGCAATGGTCACAGTCCTGATCTGTCTGGTGGGGGGGAACCTCATGAAACACAAAGTTCAATGGGTTAATAGCTGCTCAGTTTGGGTAGGGATGCCCAGGTACCTCCCCCAGAGGAGAGTTTTACGNGAGCTAATGAGCTGGACTGACGCCAACAGGGGGCCACAAGGGTGAAGAAAAGTTTGGCTTTAAGAAGAGGAAATGTAAGGGTGAATTAATTGCTGTCTACATCTACCTTGAAGGGAGACATGGTGAGTTTACCTTAAGTAATGGCAGATACCCATCCAGCCACAGTCTCACTTCCTCCTTTACAACAGACCAGGAGAAAAAAAAAGAATGAAAAGACTCATAGGTTGAGATAAAGACAGGGACATCTCTTACCAAAAACCATCGGGGGAGGGGGACCAGTAAACTAAATAATTGCCAAATAAAAGATATTTGAGAAGATTGAAACAAAAGCAAAAGTTCACACCTCACTTTTGCCTGNGTACCTCCCCCAGAGGAGAGTTTTACGCTGTCTGATGTAACACTGTGGATCATGCACAGTCCTCTGGTGGAAGGCCCCAGCAATGAGTCTGGGGGATGCTGTGCTTTGGATGTGTTTGATGGTTTATGGCCCTTTCTAATGACATGAGCTGTGTTTGGCCCTGGTTCTTCTGTTGTGTCTTATCAGAGGGAATTGGCATAATAGAAGCCATCACCTCAGCTCTGCAGGACCTTCTTCTTATTGTCCTTTTCCCTATTTGTCCAGAAAACAGCTTGTTTAAGACACCACTCACAGGTTATCAGGGATACAAAAAGTAGCAGAACTCAACTGGTTCGTCTAAACAAAGGTCAGTTTGTTGTTGTCACCCTCCACTCACACCCACTGTCTTATGCAGATCAGAGGTTTTGTCACCAGAAATTCTAAAACCTCCTCCCCTTTGGCTGGGGGTGCAAACCTGGCCTCAGCAAAGCACCCTTTGTTTTTGTGAAAGGCTTATTGTTTGACTTATTAACCATCAACATTACTCCCACACCTTGGAGAACTGAAAACTGCTGAAACTGAGAAGTACTAGAAACCAGATGAATGAACAGGATAAGCAGGAGAAACAGTGTAATTTTTTTTCCGGTATTGAAGCTCCAAAATTAAATACCTAATGTAGTAGGTTAAAACTGTTAAATAAAGATTATTTTAAGATATGGTTTCTAATTTAAACTGGGATGTTTTTCAGCTATCCAAATGCATTACAGTGTCCAGCAGATCTAGAAGAAACAGTTTAAATATTTCTAAGTTTTCACTGACAGAAATAATTTTTAGTATCTTTATAAAAAATCTCCAGTTCCTGACAATATATCTTTCAGAAAACATTTTTATTTTGGAACATGGAAAAATTACCTACATATTTAATTTCCTTATAAAATCAGGCAACTTCTCTCTTTTGAAGAGAAGCTTCCTTCTCCTGTAAGGAAGTAAATAATGATAATACTACTAAAAATACTAATAATTCCCTTTCCAAGACGGAAATCTCTCTCTTCCCTTCTTCCTTCTCTTAACTTCTATTATGTCTAAATTTATATAATAAAAATGCATCTATATTCTATATACACATATATAATATATAAGAAAAGGCTCCAGGGAGAAGCTAGTCCAGTGTGAGTATGGAAAATACTATAAGCAGTCAACAATAAAATCTCTTTTCGCTAAAATTTTTGGAGAGCTGTTCAGTTTGGGGGGTTTTGTTGCTGTAAGAAACACATTTGAACTTTGGTATTGATCTTGGTTATTTTCCCAGCAGATGTAATACTCTTGAGAAATGAAAATGCTTTAACAAAGTTAAAACAAAGTTAAACCAATGTATCATCTCTCTGGTCACCATTTAAATTTTTTCTTGAAATGACCAAGAACACTATTTAATGTCATCCTACCAGCATCTGTAAG
>VZRP01001681.1:292569-307450 GCA_013397995.1 Malurus elegans | reverse complement strand
AAAAAAAAAAAAGAAAAAACAAAAAAAAAAACACCCTTCAAAAGTAAAATTGTAATTTATATTATATTGCTCAAATACGATCATTATTTGGTTGCTTACTGTGAAAATAACTTCACAGTGCAATAGCTGAATGCTTTTCTCTACAAGGTCTCAAATATGAATACAGGTAGGCAACTTAGATTAAAAATTTAGCTAAGAATGATGTGCCTAATTTTTCACCTGAAATATCAATGCATAAATGCTACACTAAATGTCTGGGAAAGGTAAAGTTTTCCTGTGTATTTAAGAGACACTTGCATGATTAAATAACATCTTGCCTCAGATGAAATACCGTTATAATGCCGAATTTTATGGAAAATTTTCTGGCAAATAATGAATGTACATGTTGTTCCTTTCATATAAAAACCATTCATGCTCAGTAACCTGCAAAATATGTCTTACAATAATTGCTAATCTGCAGAGTATCATTAGAACTAAATAAATAGACCTCAAACATTGATATGATTAGCTTCAAGTGACCTCTTAAATCAAGAAGCCAAATTTGGTTTGTTTTTCCCCTCTGTATCCATAAATTCTGTAAAAGTGTTAGGCAGTTCCAGTTATCTTTATCAACTACACAGCCCAGTACATAAACTGTTGCAATAAGAATAGTTCAAAACAGCTTCAAAGCAAAAAGTGTTAGCTGAAATTAGACTTCAGAATTCTTTTCTGCCTTATAATATATTCTGTGTAGAAAGAATTTGGTTTAGGCTGATTGAATGTCCCATTATGAATTCACACTGCAGTTATTTTTTGTAACTGAGTCTACAGAAGTGCTGCATGCTATTGAATGCAAAGTGGTGTTGTAGGCTTTGAGAAATTCAAATTAGAATATAATATCAGAAATATACAAAAAGTTGGCTTTTAGATTGAAAGACTATATTTCTTTCATGTAAATGTTCTGCTCGAAAGAAAGAAAGAAAGGAAGAAAGGAAGAAAGGAAGAAAGAAAGAAAGAAAGAAAGAAAGAAAGAAAGAAAGAAAGAAAGAGAAAAAGAAAGAAGAAAAAATAAACAATAGATCTTGATGATATTTTAGTGAAAATAAATTGTTGAAACCTTGATAACGAATGCAAACTCAGTATCATAGAATGTCCTGAGTTGCAAGGGACCCACAAGGATCATTGAAGTGCAAATCCTGACCCTGCACAGGATAGCCCAGAAGTCATACCCTGTACCCAAGAGCATTGTCCTAACCCTTCTTGATCTCTGTCAAGCTTGGTTCTGTGAACGCTTCCCTGGGGAGATGTTCCAGTGCCCAGCCACCCTCTGGGTGAAGGACCTTTTTCTAATATCCAACCTAAACCTCCCCTGATACACCTTCAGGCTGTTTCTTTGGGTCCTGTCGCTGGTCACCAGAGAGAAGTGATACCACTGAAGACCTTTCCAATTTTGGACATAGTGGTAAACATCAGTCCAAGGAAATTCATAGAAATATCAGGCCCATTACCCTTGTTCAATAGCCTCAAACACCAACCCACTACCACGGATCCATTGATAGCTGTGGCCTGGAAGAATACTTGGAGGATCTAAAGAAAACATAAGACACTGATATATTTTCATGGGGATCGATGCTTTATGTAGAGAAAAACATACACTGTGGTCTTGTAGATCTGAACAAAAGGTGAGATGTTAGGTGACTGAAAGATTTAGTAGTTACCATTTCTCAGGACATTCCAAAGTCTTTTCACATAGTAGTTGCTAGCTAGACAACCCTTAGAAAAAATAAGTCTTCTTGCCATACCATGGTGCTAGAATTAACACTAAATTAAATGGCTACTATGTAACAGTTAATTGCCATGTAGCCCAACACAAATACACTGTACACTGTATGAATAAGGCAGACCTTGGTTGTCCTAAAAAGAAGATGGGCCAATTGAAATTGCTCACCTTTTAGAGGATTGAGGGGAAAAAGTGAATTTGAGAACTTTATAATCATAAAGTATCATCAGACTAGTAAAAAACCGCTTCTAACATATCAGCTAGGTTGACATAAAATGTTAGTATTCAGAAAATTGGTAATCTATATTTTTTTTTGCAAAAGTTGGAGATAGTTTAAGTTAAAAGTATTCAAAATATTTTTCCATTTAAAACATTCCTATTTTAAAGCTTTAATATTAAGAAGCTAAACTCCTTTTACTTGTTTTGCTAAAATACATAGCAGCTCATTCTGTTGCAGCTATTTTTCCATGTTATTGTTGAGTGTCATGTATTTTCTTACCTACCTACTTACCATATGTGAGCTGTAGAACTAGATCAGTGTGTTGTGTAAAGAAAATAAAGGTCACTCTGAGTGAGAGTGCACAGATGCTACTACAGATCCACACAAATAACTTATAGTCAGTGGTAAGAGGCCTTAGGAAACAAAATCAGATTCATTCTCCTATGTTTACCTATTATTTCTGAAGCTGACAAAAGAAAATTAGCTTCTTTTCAAAAGATGTCACATGAAGACTTTATGTCACATAAAGGTTTCTGTTATGTTAATTTACCAAGGAAGATACTTGGAGCAAAAATAAAGGGGTGGAATAAACTAGGTCCGTGGAAACAATTGTTCTGTTATGAGGGTAACAGGTGTAAAGAAGCAGATATTATCATATTAACCTCTATTAGGCTGAAAATAATTCTGCAAAGAAACACGAGATACCCAGTATATTATTTTTTCAGAGGAGAGACAATTGTTATTATTATCCCTGTCCATTTATTTTAGGGTATGTAATATCATTTGATTTCCTCTGTTTCAATTAAGTATGTAATATACGTACTGTATTTGAAGATATGCATTGTACTACAAGAGGAGAAAGAGGGAAAATAATGCTAAGTATAAAATCAAAATATTTTTCACAAGGAAGTACTCTTCAGTGTAAGCAATGCAACACATTGTATTACTAAATTTGTCTAAATTAGATACAAATTTTAAAACTAAAATTGGCTAAATTGGACTTGAGATATATAATAGTAGTTGTAAAGAACAGGAAAGAATGTCCCTACCATCTGTGTCAGACTAGAAGACCCTACAATCCACTTCAGTACTTTATGAAAGCATGGAATGTAGAACGTGATAAAATGTTTCCTTGTCTCTCTCCAAAGCCCGCTCCTATTTAAAGGGTTGAAGAAAGATCAGTGAAATTATCAGTATGTTGATAAGCCAAGAGCATGTTTTGTGATTTTCTCAATTCTATGGCCTTTTATCTTTCTTTTTATTTATTGGAAAGTAAGTGTTTGTACATGCTAATTAATCAGAAGAGCTAATAGTCATATTGATATGTAAGTCAGTTTTGTTAGGAAGGAAAATAATAGAATGAAGGATTGAATAGGAATAGAAAAACAGACAACATAAACCACCCTAAACTGACAAATAATATTAAAATACTTTCCATATTAGATACTCACATATAGAAATTTATGTATTTTAAAAGTATTTTCACATTCTAGGTATTCTTTGGACTGAGTTAAAATTATCTAGGCAGGGACTAGTTCAGTAAAATTTACACTTGAATAGTGATCTCTATAACTTCAGGTTTCTGCAGGAAATGTGCTGAGTTCCTGGGAATTTTACAAACAATAAGAATAACATTTTGTTTCCTTAAAAAAAAAAAAAAATCCAAATTATAATGTTTTTTAATTCTATCCTTTGGTATCTCAGTAGTTTGTCCAAATGCCTCATTCCATTATATTTCATCATCCAAAAAAATATGATTAGAACTATAATCTAAATAATACATATAAATTTCAAGTACAGAACAGTAGATAAAACAAAAATTGATCTTTCCATGAAAGTGTACATCCTTAGGAGCTTTCACCTAAGAAAACAAATTTTCAATTAAGTGAAAGGATTTCACAATGTTCTGCTCTGTTCAGAACAATGAAAAGGGCTTTCATAGGAGACAGCCATTTACTCAGCTCAATTTATCACTTAAGAAATCATTCCTAATCCAATCCACACTCAAATTATTGCTTGATGAATCACATCATGCCTTGGCCGTGCTGGCAGGAAGCCCTTCCTAGAAGCAGAGTACATTTCGTCACCTCACATCCTAAAATGTTATCGCATTTTATCCTTTACATTGTGAAGGATAAGAGCGTCAGCCTGGATAAGGCAGGAGGGAGATATGGTTTCTCACTGCCAGATAATGCAGGCAGTTGCCTGTGCACTCCTCTGAAGAGAAACAATGTAGATAATGTTTTCAAGGGAACCATCAGAATTGTAATGTGCACAGAGTCTTTCCAAAGATATAAGAGATTGTTATCAAATATTTCATATTTCCTTACATGTCCCCTGGGGTGCGTGTACATGGTGGTGAAAGAAGTTCAATAACACACTGTGAAAAACAAAACAAAGATGAGAAAAATTACCTTCAGAGTCCTACTTTGCCTTTGATCCTGAGAGAAGCACATACCTTGCCTTGCCTAGGTGTAATAATTCTGTACTTGTGTCACAGCAACTCCATGCAATGCTAAAGTCTTGAGAAAGAGTAGCTGGAAAGCTGCCTGGTGGAAAGGGACTGGAAGGTGCTTGTTAACACCCGGCTGAACATGGGTCAATGTGTGTCCAGGTGGCCAAGAAAGCTGATGAAATCCTGACCTGCATCGGCAATGGTGTGGCCAGCAGGACCAGGGCAGTGATGGTGCCTCTGTGCTCGGCATCGTGAGGCTGCATCTCAAGTCCCGTTTTCAGTTCTGGGCCCTCACAGTAAGAAAGACACGGAGCTGGTGAAGGGTCTGGAGCACAAGTCTGATGATGAGGGGCTGAGGGAGTTTGGGCTGTTTAGGCTGGAAAAAAGGAGTGTTGGGTTAGACCTTATCACTCTCTACAACTGCCTGAAAAGAGGTTGTAGTGATGTGGGAGTTGATCTTTTATCCCAAGCAACGAGCAACAGGAGAAGAGGAAATAACCTCAAGTTGCACTAGAGGAGGCTGAGGTCAGATATTGGGAAAAATATCTTCACTGAAGGGTTGGTCAGGCATTGGAACAGGCTGTTCAGGGAAGTGGGGAAGTCACCATTCCTGGAGATTTTAATAGATATGTAGACATGACATTTAGGGACATGGTTTAGAGGTGGAGTTGGCAGAGCTTCGTTAACAGTTGGACTCAATGATCTTAAAGGTGTTTTCCAAACTAAATCTATGATTCCTATGATCATAGATCATTCTTATGAATCTATGACTTAAGGACCTTTCTCACACAGACACTTCAGAAGTTCAGAGAACATTGATGTAACCATTATGTTCCAGGTGGGAAAGGAAGACAGAAACAGTAAATGAATGATGGTTAAAACAGTAATAAAGCAGAACATCCTAAGCACTATAACTCAATTTTTCTGATTTGTTTTTGTGACTAATGTACATGTTACGGTCAGCAACTCATTTCTTACTGTAAACTGAGAAGTTCTTAATACAATCACATAAATGGCAAGGTTTAGCTGTGAACCAGGGTACTGCAGAAACTTTATTTCATTACTGTGAGATTTGGTGTATGTTAGGCCTTCAGTTTAGTGATATCTAAAGACATCATCTTGGTTTCCTTTTGTTGCCTTTCTGCATATCACACTACCAGCATGACACAGAAGCCTAGCACCCCTGCTATCCTGTTGACAAGGCTCAAAATGTCTGTGTAAACTCTTCAAACTGATCTGGCTGATTTGGCATGGAATTAATTATGAAGCTGTCACAGGAACTCTGCATCTTGAAATTGTGTTATCACATGCATGCTTGATGCTGCTGGAAGTATCAGGGAAATTTAAAAACTTTTTTTGGTCTAGGAAGGCTGCATACAGTTCAGTTTACATTATACATGGAAGTTGTTGTAGTTTTTTTGTTTTACAAATTATCACTGAATTGTCCAAATGGACTATAAATTGAAAGAGTTCATGATTGCTATTCAAGATTTCTATTTTTGATGGAAAGTGTGTGCTTTCTTTGCTTCTAGTTTTATATTCTGTCTTTTTAAAAGGATTTGGTTAGCAGAGACTGAGAGACAGCAGCTTTGTTTCTGCTTATCCTCGTAGGCTGAGCAAGGCTCTTCCACAGCAAGCCTGGTCATTTTGAAGACCTTTTTACAGAGTAGGGTACCATTGTATCAGATCATGAGTACAGATTAAGTGTAGCCAACCTACATTGTCTGGTTTTTATCAAACCTACTGCCTTTCTGAGGAAATTTATTTTCTGTTTTCTTCAGAAATAGATAACTATTAATAGATAATTTTTACTAAGAAAAATATTTAGTTTTTCTTCCCACTCCCTGCCCCCCCCAAACAAGTCCATATTTCAGAATTATCTTCCAAAAGGGCATCAATATGCTACATTGTTTGCCACCAGAACACCTTCCCTCAAGTGCCTGCATTCTTGGGAATACAACTGCCTAACGTGATAAAACATGATGAAAAATATCATTAAACATGAAAGTGATTATTATAAAGTCATGCAATAAAGTCTTTGTGCTTTAAACATTCATTAGTATTCTGACTTAATTCTTTTTAAGGAAGAATTCAGATTTTGCTTTTGTGAAAAAGGATCATTTATGAGTTAGAGAGAAAATATGACCACTGTCCTAGAACATTACGTATGTGACTATCTGCCTCCAGTGAATTACATAAGTTGTGCTGATATAAAGTCCCTTCTAGTGCCAATTAAGAAAATGAGATTTTCCTTTTTTTTTTTTTTTATGTAGCTCAGTTGCTGATCACTTACAAATCTTTATTGCATAGTTAGTTTTGTTCTTTCCATTTAATCTTTTCATATGTTAGGAAATGGTACTACATTTCCAAGACTATAAAAAATTGTGTACATGGTACCACTTAGCATTACTTCTCAAATTTTTCTGCAAAATTATGATTTAAAACAGTAGAGTATCTGTCCAAAGGGACACTAATTCTATCCTGTAAGTAAATATGTTCAGTGCAAGTTTATATGAAAAAAGCCCCGTGTTTTCTCTCCAACTTGGATTACATGCAAAAAAGAATTAGCAATAAACATTTTGAAAGGCAGCAGTTGTGTATGACAATGAAAAGGATACTGGATTAATACAATTTGCTATTTCCATCAGACAATGATGCAAATCTCACTACACCATCATGAGTATTTTTCATTAGCGATTTTGATTTGGAAAAAAATTAATTTCACCTTTTCCTCTGCAGGAATTCATGCTTTGATGGAGGTTTTGTTACAGAAGTCTGTTAGCAGATTTTGCACATGAACAACAAAACAGGGGAAAAATAATGTCATAGTACAAGTTATATTTAAATATAACAAATTTAGTTACTGGGACAAAATAGTTATTTTGTATTTTAGGAAGTACATTCAATGATCTCCTACAATTGTCAGGTTTTTTACTAAGAATTTCAGACCATGTTAGACCTGCTAAGACTGTCTGATTTATCTTCTCCCTCAATCAGGAAGAAATAGTATTTCCTACTTATAAAGACACCTTTAAAATTTATAACTTTAAAAAGCAGCAGCCTAGAATAGTCTGTGATCTAGGCCAAAACAGATATTGATGTCTTTTGCAGACTTCCCATACCATTTTATGCACAAATTGTTCAGATTTATTAACAACTCTCTTCCATTAGCTCCTGCTTGGCCTTGTAAGTTGAACCATAGATGAACTCTACATACCTTTCCATGAATATTGGAAACCATTATACAAATCAGTACATACAACTTGTTCCTATCTACTGATCCCCTATAGCTTTGCCTAGTAGAGGCAAAGGTGGCTTGTTTAGGTACAAAGTTGACAAATCAAAATGCTACCTGAAAACTGGCAAACAGCTCAAGCCAAATCTAAATGTGCAAACTTAACCTTTATATTTAATAAAACAATGCACTCAAACATATTTTCCTTTGTTTTACAATTATACTTAAATATGACTAATCTGGTTGTATACAGTGTGTGCTTCCAATTATCAGACTGAGATTTTTCCCTCAAAAATATATATTAAATACTCTTCTTTATTATGTTGGAAGGACATTATGAAGTTTTTCTGCTGATATCTTTTTTTTCTGCTTACAACTAGTAGAAAGGAAAACTATTTTGTGGGATTTTTTGTTTCAAAACATGCAGGAACTTCTGCACCTGAACGTACGCAAATGCTTAGAATGAAAAATCATTGGAAGAAAAGTATCAGAAAACTTCTAGACATCACAAGGCAGAGAAATTTAACTTATTCCACTTCTACTAGTCTTCTTTTATTTTTCATGACATCTGGATGATCTGTCTGTGAGGCAGATAGAACTGTACTAGACATATAATAAACACTTGGTATTTTTCCCAACATTTTACATTCTCATTATGTGAAAAGTTTATTGAGGGCCATTAAAACAGAGGTATTGGAAAAAGGGATCTCTACACTCTTATTTTCCTCTCATTTTTCTTCTGCAATTACCTTTCATGTCACTGTGTTTCCCATTTATAATCTCTCTCCTGCTTTGTGCTCATTTCCCACTTGCTGGCCCCACCATACTCTGATCAACAGTATTATTGTGAAACTTCAAAATATTTGCAAAGACCAGTTAAAAGAAAAACAGATGTTCAAAACCTCGTCATAAACAGACAAATTAAGACAGTGTTCAAGACTGTTTCTGTATAATATTTTCCTTTGAGGCACTTTCTATGGTTTGCAAACACCAGATCAATTATGAGGGCGAAGTATCACAAGCTCTCATGCAAGCATCCACTAAAGACACAGTATATTCATCTAGAAAAAATTAATCAAAACATTTTCTTTGATGAAAACCCTGGAGAAACATATTAAAGACATGAAATGTGCAAGGAAATAACACTGAACACCCAAATATATAAAGAGATTGTAGTGGAAATGCTAATTATGAGAAGCCATAAAATGCTTGTTTCAGTACCTTAGCCAAACTCCAATCTGAGATTTATGCCATTTAAATCCATTGGTTGCACAAATGAAAAATGCGACAAATAAAGTTTGTTTAGAACTTGAGCTAAAAACTTTAAATGCAAATGTAAACAGATTTGTTTTTTCCCCTCTACTTTCGAACTGAATGCTGACTTAGCTGCATATAATTGATAACAAGCCTCAGCCTTTGACAGTGGCAAATGGCAGATGATTTAGATGATGAAACACAGTCCTTTAGCTCAATGTAAATAAACAACACAAAACAAATAAACAAAAAAAAGGCTTTTTAAATTTTCTTTCTGGAGTTGTAATTACTAACATTTAGATTATAAAAAAATATTGTTTTATTTAAGCAATAATAAAAAAAAAAGCTCCAAATCATACTCATACTGCCCATCCACATTTGGAGACATAATTTTTAAAGATACAATTCTTCAGCAGTTTTGACAAAAGTGACCAAAAATTTTGACCAAATTTTATTATAATGAGGGAGCTATCTTACATCTACAACTCCACCTTAGCTCTACATTTACTTCCCAGGTAAATGGGATCTCTCTAGTTGGATGAATACTTATTTATAAGTAGAAAATGATGAATAGCTGAATGGAGGATTAGAAATTTGAGGCTACAAGACTATGACTTGCTTTAAGCTGAAGCTACATATTCCTAGATTGTATCTAAACCCCATCTCATTTCTTTACACTCGATTATTTTTTTTAGTTCCATATTGAGTTAACAGAATTCATAACTCAAAAATAAACACCAGAAAGTAGCTAAGAAGAAATCACACACTAATTTCTAAATTGCATTGACATCATATCCACCTTTTTCCTCAGTCCCCTTTAAACCCTCCTTCATAATGTTTTTTCTGAGTCCTCTGTTTGAAGAATGGAGATAAACATAGCTCTAAATTCCTCAAACTATTCCCCCAAGTGATTTACTTAAAAAGAAATGAAACCATTGGGGATCTTTGCAGGCAGTTACAACTAGTAGTCCCCATATAGCCCAAAATAGCAAAGACAACATCACAAAGGAAAAGCATAATTAGCAGAACAAGCCAAAAGCATGGCTTAACCTTACACATCTGATGATTTTGTTCTTGTACCATCCCAAATTCTGCTGTGTAGAGAACTCTCATCAGATCATTAATCTACTTGGACACGAAGGCTTGTACTGACACAGCCAATGTGCTGACAGGAGCGTGCAGCTGTGGCACTGCAATTGAAACAAATGGTTGTGACATTATGCCCAAAAAGAATGGCCAAATAATAACTAACTTACCGTAAGAGGTGAGATGTTAGTGGCCTTGTATCTCACAGCAATCTCCCCAAAAAATATTGCAGCAAGCTCACTCGCTCTGTGAAAGCGTTAATAAATGCTAAACACATACACACACGCACACATAAATATATAAAAGTTACAGGGAAATAGTTCAATATAACATATTTAGTGAGGACAACCCAGATACATGAATCACCAGAAATAAGAAGTAATTGGAGTAGGAGGAGAGAAGGAAAAAGGAAATTACATCTTAACTGCCCTCCATTTTTCACCTGCTAGACATGTCTTTTCATGGTTAAAATGTTTCAATGGACTATTTCAGTAAAATAAGGGTCTCAGAAAAATTAGAAAAAAACTCAGGCAAGTGTGTAGGAATCAATCTTTTATGGATTGTGACAGAGGAGCTTGCCTACCTACTTCCCTTTTGTTGTTTATTATCTAATATCTCGAGTATGGCCCTAAGGGGACAATCTAGTCTAGGATTTATTAATACTCCCTCTTACAGTTTTAAGTAAGCATTTAGATTACCAAAATGATGGAAACAGACACAATGGTCCTTTATTTCTTTCTTGAGATAACTTAATTCTTTCTGTTTGAACTCCCACAGGAAACTGTTGTGTTAACTTTAATGGGAATATAAGTAAGCCACTAATCCCTGATGGTATTTTAATATTAATCACTTGACACATCAAACACTGATATGTGAGGAAAAAAGATATGTAAAATAATGCATGCAAGAAATCATATATTCTTTCTTTGTCTCTGTAGTAACCATAAGTCAATCAAATTGCTTCGTATTTCTGTAACGAATTAAAAGAAAAATCTCAATATACCAATAAAAATATTGGTCACAAATCAAACCTGACATTGCATTGATCAAATGAAAAGAAAAATTATTCAATCATAATAGGAACAAGAAGGAAGAAATGAGCACAACAGTTGTCTGCACCTAGTACATCATCAGAACTGACTGCAATAATTGAAAAATCACAGAAATTATAAATGCAGCTGTATAAAGGGGAAGTTACAGAGTGGAAGATATGCATCTTCTATTTTAAATCCTATTAAGTTAGCCATTTTCCCTGTATGCATACCTTTAAGATGAGTAGAAACAGAGAATATTTATAAATTTCTTTGTTTTATTTGATGGTGTAACTCTCCTGTGAGTGAAGTTCCTTAAGTTGTGCGCAGTCTCTGGGGAGAGTTAGGTGCTTTAAAAAGGCAGCTCTAGAAATCCTTAGGTTGAACAGTGAACCACTCAAAGCAGGTAAAAGGAAAACTGCACATATAAAGCTGTATCAGTTGTCTGATGGAGATTTTCTCTGAGACTCGAGTGACTCTATCAAGGATTTGGAAGCTTCTCCTGTAACTGCTCTTTCAAAGAACTGCAGAAGGCTGTTTCCTAGCAAAACAAAAATCTGAGAAAAAGAAGCAGCTGATATTTCTGTGCTTAGCAGTTAGGATCCTCAAGCAGAAATATTTTCATTTCTCTCTTAAAATAAAATTGTTAGAACCTTCATTCCTTAAAATTATCTCACTTAGTAAGTAATTAGTTAAAAATTAATTAATATATGTAGGTATGTGTATGCAGCATCCTGCCTCTCAGTGGTCAACATCCACTCAAAATGTTTTTTCCTGACAAAAACTTATCTAAAATTTTCTTTTTCAATAATTAAACTAATCATGAGATAAAAAACAAACCAAACAAAAAAAAAAAAAAAAAAAAAAACCGGCCCCACCAACCAAAAAAAAAAAAAAAAACCCCTTTTATTTTTTTTTTTTTTTTTTTTTAAAAAAAAAAAAAAAAAAAAAAACCGGCCCCACCAACCAAAAAAAAAAAAAAAAACCCCTTTTATTTTTTTTTTTTTTTTTTTTTAAAAAAAAAAAAAAAAAAAAAATCTGTAAGTCACTGACAAACTAAGGTTTCTTCAGCATTATTCTTGTCTGTTAAATCAGAAGTCTGTAAAGATTTACATAAAAAATGCCTATTTCCTGGATTCTGGGTTAGTCACAAATCAGAAAAAGAGCTGTCCAGTCCCAGCTGTCTTCATCAGAAAAACTTGTTTCCTGAGAGCTAGAAAGTAAATTATGACATTGCACAGTGAGACCAAAGAAAATTCTCTGTAGTTGTATTTATGGACTCAGGTGTCTCAGCTCTACCTAAGACTTTCGTTCTGCTTAGTAAACATCAAGTGTTCAAAAGTGCAGTTTTTCTTCCTCGTCTTCTGAGTCTCCATTGCACAGCAATTGTGTCTTCCAGTCAGAGCATCTGAGCTCAGTGATGCCAGATAATACTTGAATTTCATTTTAAATACAAAAAGTGTTTATTTTTCAAGATGAATTTTATTCTGATATGCTCTTCTGGTCTAAGAATATTAAAAATATACTTGCTGTTATTTCTTTCCTCGGTAAATGTTAATGCAATCTGCTTTCCTCAAACAGTAGTCCTGGGTATTTAAAATCTAATATTAAAGAGGAAAATAATAGATATGCACCTCCTTTCCTCCTATTCTCTCATCAGTGCATTCTTTTGTTTTGTTTTGTTTGTTTTTGCTTTAAGACAAAACTTCTATTGTACACTGTTGTACCTTTAAAGCGTGTTCTTAATTGTAGGAGTGACTTAGACTCCTAAGGTCACCTACGGGCAAAATCATGCAAATTTTCTGAAGCTTTCTTATTCTAACAATTTCTGAATGCTTTTTTTTATTGGCATATTTTTAGTCTATATATGTCGTTAAAAAAAAGAAATAAATTAAATGAATCATCAGGGAAATAAATTCTGCTCCTCAGAAGATCACATACCATGGTACTGTCAAACTAATCTTTATTTTCAATAATGATTGTTGCTGTTTGAATACTTTGTATTTTGAATGGCATGGAGCTGCCAAGATTTGTATTGCTGAAGTGTACAAACATAAGTAATCCTGAAAAGAGAACCAAAAGTTACTGTAAAACTTAGTAAAGTAGCTTTCCTCTACAGATAATTCTAATTTCATGTGTTTCACACAAAATAGCCTGTGATTTGTAGCTTAAACTTTTGTTAGCTACTGCTTAGGATAACCTGGATTCTGTGCAGTAAAGTAGGTGGTAAAACCATCTGAAATTCATGGGCATTATACCTCTTGGTGCAGCACACAATGACTTTGTCGTTAAACTATTATGATTGGAAGAAAGCTCCTAAAACAACATCAATGAAAGGATTATAATATAATACAATATCCACTATATAATTAAAACCCCTGAGTCTTTTTCTTAGCACTGTACTTCAAGCATTCATGAGTATTTTTTTCCTTTTACTACTTGGAATCATTATTTTTCCTTTGAATGTTTTTACAAGAACTGATAGTCATTAATCAGAAACTGTGTGATAATGATGTACCAGTAGCAAGCCTTCTTTCTTTGCCTCCAGCAATTCTTCAAGTACCATAATTTTAAAGGTTTATGATTCATTATTCTTACATGTTTCCTATAATAAGATATTTTACCAACATAAATGAAGCAATAATATGCACATTTTCACATTTTAGGTAGAGGGATTTGACAGAATTCTCAGTTCTGCTCCAAATATCCTGTGCTTTTCTGCTTTACATACAGTCACTTACTATCAGTGCTACAAAATAATGACTAGCAAGGCTTTTTTAGAATTGAGAATATTGTCTCTACAGGACTGTAGATATGAAAACAAGAGGAAATGGTGCAGTGAACTGCCAGTGTGCAGTGTCCTCTAGAGTTAATAACATTGCTTCTTATTTTAGAATTCAAATTTTGTCTATTGAAGATGCTCAAAGGTCAACATAAGTAATTTTTGAACTTTTACTACAGTTAATTGTAAGCACCTTTTAAGAAGTTACCACCCCCACACCAAAGTTACCTAAATCCAAAATTTGTCACAGAAAATGTGAGTTCTTCAGGTACGATTTATAGCAACCCTCTGAAATCACAGATTTTAGATACAGGATCATAGGAATGACTTGAAAACATGCATTCTGTGTCAAATTAAAATTCTTAAGTAATTTAATTAAATGTCTACAATTAATATTTATAATGTGTGAAAGAGCAAAAAATACTGAACTATTGACATGACTTAAAAAGGGAAAAAAAGAGAAAAATTGCATAACACTGAGTCATCTGAGATATTCTCTGCATTCAATGAGACAGAGAGAACTTTTGCAGTTGAAAGGTTAATATGCTTTTATATAATAATATTTTCAATTAAGAAGAGTAAATTCTAAAATAAGGTCTTAATCTGAATTTTTTCTCTCCTTTTTCTTTCGTGGTATCTGACTTTAAAAGTACTAAAAAATGTTTCCAATAAGTAATGTATATGCTCCAATATAAAAATCAACTAGACCACATGACAGTGTGTGTTTTTCATTAGTATTTATGTAGATAGATCCAATATTCAATGTACTGTAATGTGACATTTCCAAACAAATGTTTATAAAGTTTTCAAAGTTTTCCTTTGGTCTTTGATTCATTCTTCACCACTTAGCTGTGGCAAAGAAAGCAAAACAAAGCAGAGCAGAAAAATGAACAAACAAAAACCCAAACCAAGACAAGAAAAACTTTCAATATTCTCTAGTAAGATCATCCCTGGATAACAAAACAAGAATTTCAAATAAAGTGTACACATGTATCTGTAAAAAAAACACTCCCTATGTCACAGAAAAGAAATGCTATAACAATATTTTCCGGTTATTTT
>VZRP01001681.1:269705-292533 GCA_013397995.1 Malurus elegans | reverse complement strand
TTTTTTTTTTTTTTTTTTTTTACTGAATGACCTAGCTGAGACAGATTGCTTACTGCTGTGAAGAGGCTTATATAGCACTAATATCATATACGAAACAGATGTCTAGCTTTCTTCTTATATTGTGATTATAACTGAACAGGATTCAGAGAAAGATTTTATTATGACATCAAATCTACAACAGCAAATGTTTCATGTCCTTTTTGAAAATATTATAGTGACAGAAAGCTCCTGCTTTTGACTTTGTAAAGCTGTGAGAGACTCAAGCATCCCAAATTTCCTTCTAAAGATCAGTTCTACATTTTGCTGAATTTCAGATTAGTGACACAGTATGGGGAATCAAGTAAACGAGAGGTGAGGGGGGAAGAATTAATTCTAATAAAACCAGAAAAATTTGGCAGCAATTTTGACAATGACTGATATCTTGGAGTTTTTATGTCAAAAGGTAAAAATCACTGAGCAGAGTGCACAGGTGGCAAACACTTTAGACACTACATGAGTCATATTTATAATATAATTGACATTTTATGTATACAATGCAGTTTAATATTTACATCTGTATTTTTTTCTTATGGATACCACCGTATAAGGGAAGTAGTGTGTGAGAATGTAATACAACACATAAAGCTTTAATTTTTATGCAAATTAAAAAGAAGGCTTTCACTAGTTGCTAATATGAAGTCATCATTAACTAATGTATTAAAATAATCTGACTCACTTCTTTTGTGTTTGAAAAGTTCATTATACACTTAATGATCCTGACAATCTGCAGCTCTTGGTTTCCTCAGAAGGGTATGGCAAGAATTGAGTGTTTCTATCTGATTTACATACTGGTATAGAGTAAATGTATTTGTGATAGAATAGCAATCACTGCAAATGGAAGGAGTTTGCAAAATTCCCTTTCCTACAGCATTCCAGTAATGTCAAGGTCCATTTTTATTTGGTTAGCACTTTTTATTGTTAAAGGCACATTTTTAATGAAACAAAATTAGAGAAAAAACTTCATCAAAATCCTAATTGAACTAAGAGGAAGAAAAAATACAGTGCTTAAAATTTATGGTACTCAGGTAAGCTTGGAATACAAAATGTAGCCTTACATAAATTAATCGGGCTATCAGAATGTTTTATTAGGTATTAGAAACACATTAATTTATTTTTTTTTATAGATCTGGTCTCCTTTAAGTTTTGTTTTTGTATTGTTTTAATACACCAGACCCACAGGACATTCAATTTCCACAGAAGCTAGAGATGAAGTTATAATTCTCTATTCATTGGTGGTGTTAGTGTAATACATAATATAAAATATGGTGTGAATTCATAACGGGTTTGTAATCACATATACTTGTGCGCTGTTAATCCATAGCATTACAAACCAGGACCAATTCAATATCAGCACTTCAGAGATTCGAGGGAAAGATGAAATTACTATAAAGCCCAAAGGTCCTAATTTAGCAGTTACAGGAACATAAAGTTGTCTGTTGTTTATGATCAGTGCTGCACATGAACTTACACTGAACTCCTTGAGAAGCACACAGACTTTGGCAGGTTTTTGCAGCCTCAGTGTGAGTAGTGAAGGGCACAACATGTAGATATTCCATTTGTTTCTGGTAGCCATCCAAATATCTTCTCACACAAGTAAATCTTGGGAGCATAATTAAATTAGTATATATGATATGTAGTCATCTGTGCAGTACAACCATATGATCACTTGTCTCCTACCATTACTCACTATCATGATACCATTCCTGACATAAGCATTCCTGACTTCGAATCACATATACATTGGAACTCTGTTTCCTTTTGCATTTCTTGTCTGGGATTCTGTAACTCTGACTTCTTTTAAATGTTACTCTCAAATTACAGATGATTGGAATATGCAGTACCAGTATTTTGAACTTAGAGACAAAATGACCACAAACCATATCATTATGTTGCTTTCTGGAAGAGAATATTCCACAACAGAATATGATTTAATATTAGTACCATAATATTATGCCAGATTATTGAAAAATTTTGCCTTTCAGAAATTCAAATGCAGATAGGCATTTTATCCAGATTATAGTATTTTTGCTTTTTTGGGGGGGTTGTGGATTTTTTTTTTAATGCACTTGTGTTGGGGTTTTAGCAGTTTGTTCACCATGTTTTGCACCAATCTGTTTTTAACTAAAGAAACAATTATGACTAAAACCTGATAATACAACAAAAAATAACTTTGTAGTGACTACCACTTGATATAGACTCGTTAAAATATACAAATATCTATCTATCTATATATATATATATGGAATTTCTATGTAGCAATATTTATTCTCTTATTTTACTAAAAATTAAGAATTAATTCACTCTCAATTGAAATGCAACTACAATAATTGATTTAGTTGTTATGCTGCAGTTATTATGCATGAGACATGTCATCATGCTTTGGTCCTCATTGTTTAAGCTTTATATTTACCATTTTTCCTACTATAGAGTTAAATATAGGATTTTTTTTTTCCTTTGGAAAGTGTTTTATCCATGGAAGATTACATAACCAAAGCGTATATATCCACCTTATCACTGGGTTAACAAAACACCAAAAAATCCCAAACAAACCAGGCAATGAATTGCATTGAAAGGCATTAAAGTACTGCAGCACAAAGGAAATACTATAGTATGTAGCTCATTTTAACACAACAAAAATAACTTCTTACAAGGAGTAGTAAGTAATACTAATAAATGAATTCCAGTTTACTGAAAACTATAAAAATTGTCACTTTTGCATCTCATATGTCTTGATAAGTCACTGGAAGAACATAAACTCTCTTGTTCATTGAAATTAATTTTGGATTTATTATTTATTTTGTAGTAATATTTCATTTAAGTTTTCTGAAGCTAAAGGAAAAAAGGAAACTAAATGTAATATTGTGACAAAAAAAGTTGGTTTGGAGTTTATTATTTAATTAAATACTTTAACAGTATATTAAAAATTTCAAAATTTAAAAGTGAAAAGATAGTTTAAACCTCCCCCAAAAACAAACAAAACAAGCAAAAATGTCCCACAAAAACCCCAAAGAAACAAACAAAACCCCAAACCAACAAATAGCACTCAACCCACCGAAACTGTTTTACCACTACCATGAGCTATTAATGGAAAGGTAGTGGAAAGGTATTTTCAGGTTTCAATTATAGGAAAGGCTCTATGATGATTTTGTAAAATTTCATTATTTTTATTTGCATAATTTAGTGGCAGCATAACAAATATGTTAATAAACTATTAAAACAAATATGCTCTAATCACAGCTACGGGGGCTAATATTCAAGCTAATGAAAAAAAACAATCCTTGGATGGTGGAACTTTTTCATTAAAGCTATACAGGCTTAAGTTACACTTTTAGACTAACTACAGCGCAGTAAGTTCTTACATATATTAGCTTATATATGTCTGCATTCGAAGTCTAAACCTACTGAGCTGTGCTTGTCATTCTTTTAATTTCGATCATTAGAACTGAAAAATGCATGATTTCATGTTCTGCTTCTGGTCATTACATATGCCTGATCTCAGACCAATCTGGCAGGCAACTGGAAGAGTAGAACTTTTCATCCTTGCATGGCCTGCTTAAAGTCATGCCTAGTGTTTTTTAAAATCTACTGTCCTTCTTTAGAATTGACTCTAAAACAGAGGGTACACTTGATGAGCTGCCATAATTATTGCATTAACCTCCCTACTGATCACCCAGAATATCTGAAAGGTAAAGTGAACTGATACATATGATATTAACATTGTTAGTACCAGCCCACAGCCTTTGCACTGAGTTTGCAATAATGAGACTTGCCATGATTGTTTTGCCTCAACTCACATTGAACCTTCTGGAGCTTTGTTTCTACTTTCTTCAACTCTAAGGCTTTTTTTTTTTTTTTTTTTTTTTTTTTTTCATAATGACAAGGTTTTACAGATCTCAGGGCTACAAACCCCAACAAGTATCAGTTAAAGAAGTGCAGACCCAAAACTGAGACTAACCAGTCTCGGGGTAAGAAAACACAAGTGCGTAAGGTAGGTAACACATGTTGTGTATAGTGAATTCAGATGTAGCAGGAACCTGCAAAAATACATTAGCAAACATACAACATAATCCTCCTGGTACAGGATTTCAGATGCTCATAAGTTGCTGCAAGTGAACTGAAGCTTCAGTTCCGAAGGACCAAGGACAAAGGACCCTAAAGGAATGCTGAGCATAGCACCTGAGAAAGAGATACATATAATCTTATTATATATTATTATTAATGTACCTATTATATATTATTATTATCTATTATATATTATTATTAATGTACCTATTAGTGTACCTATTAATGTATCTATTATAACTATGATATTAGCACAGACACCAGTAGGATTAGACTGCAACAGTATTATTTTTTTTTTCCCTATAGTAATTAATCTGGCTTAAAAATAATTCACTGATTAGATTATTAAGATTTCTGTTATACTGGCAATACATCATTGGCTTTACCTATACTATGTTTCCTTTTTGCCCATAACAAGATTTGGTACATAATAGTCCTGCACTTCTGAAACAGTTGCAGCACACTACTGAAACTCCAGACTAAGTGAAACTCAGAAAAATGAACCAGTTGTCCATCAAATATGTTTTCGAAGTTATATTTATCAAGTAGCTCCATATCTTTATAATCATAAAAAAAAATGCCTTTCAGGTATTCCCATTTTTGTCCCTCTGGCTAAAAAAAGATTGACAGGGAGAAAAGAAAATTAGTTTAGACAGTCAATCACATCACCATCCACAAAAGGTTTTAGCAATGGATTGCTCTAACCCAGGATGAAAAATTAACTACTCTGAAGTAAAAGTGAGCATAGGAATAAACTAAACCCAGTAATCTGCATATACTACCATCTTAAATTGCATTTAAAAACTGAAAACAATGCTAATCCAGGAACTTACAAAATATAAATGCTGGTGAATCTGACCATATATGCACTCCCATTTTGAAAGAAGATTTCTTCTATCCCTCGTAGTAATATATCAGGGCTTGTATGGTGTTGGTGTTATGTTGGAAGGGGCAGGCTGAGTGATTGTTTCTATCTTATTATTATTCTCTTCTTATATTTTTGTTTAATAATGTATTTTTTCCTAATTAATTCATTGTTTCTCTTGCTGACATCTTAGATTAAGACTCTTGATTTTACCTTGATTCATCTCATCCAGAGATTACAGACGCTAGCCATAGGGACCAATACATATGGTATCCTCCCACTCTGCCTCTTCTGAAATTTAGCTAAGAGATTTAGAAGCAGTGCTGATGCTTTTGCCTTTCTCTCTGGCTTTTTTAATTGCTCTTCCTTCTTGCACTACACAGTGAATAATAACACATGACCTTTTACTTGGTACTGCTTCGACATTGTGTTTAGTGAAGGTTCTCCCAATTATGCAGACTTCTGCAGACAGATTGCAGTCCTGACATTTCTATGGAATACCATAACTTTTGCAATATTTTTGTTTCCAAAGGGGAAAAAGAGTGAATAACTCTTTTTTTCTCCCAACTTTTTATCTTATAACACTTCTTATCATTTAATCCAGCAAGACCATAGAGGCATTAATCTGCTGACTTCTCAGCGCAGTATCAAGAATTTTATCAGAAAGATTTGAAGCATATCCAAATTTAAGCTCAAGGACAAGGATACTAATTCAGAGAACTGTCATTTGCTGCTGCAGGCTATGGCTTTGTTTGCTTGACACCTTCCCGGTGCGTTTATTACCATAAAGCTAAGTTGCGTTCCCAGCAGGAGCTGACATCTTTCCAGTTCATTGATTTCAGAACTGTATCTGAACATGTTCATTCAACAAAAATAATCTCTGGACTCTACAGTTCTTCCTTACAATTTGATTAAATTACAGTAGAAGAGCAATTGACCTGAGGGATAATATTGATGCTAAAATTAAGTAGAATAACATATTTAAATGATTTAGTTGTTTTTCTGCAACATCAGGTGCTGAAAGAATGAACAACCAAATAACTGAAATTATTCTTACTTAGCATGTCAACATGAAGAAAGCATTAAGATTAATGTGACAACAAAAATTACTTTAAGTAAAATGCTAAACAGGACATTTGTGTTTGCAAATAAGGTGTTTCACAGTAAAACTAAAAAATAAAACACATGAAGCAGATAGCTGTCAAGAAGAATGAATTTTTGTCCATACATAAAATATATATGTCAAAGAACATGACATATGAATGTGAAGGAATGCACATAAATTATACTTGTTTTTTTTTTTAATATAGTCAGACTGACATGCTTTGTCACAGTCACAGGTCATTCTTTCAGTTTTGTCATAACCAGAGACATAACTTCTTAGTAACACATTATTTTTTTCTTCTGAATGTGATCTACTTAATTTTTCAGCACATATATGTTTGTGTAACATTTCATTAGTTTACTCTCTGGACTAAGGTTCTAATAAATTTTTGCATGTGAGGGAAAATCAACTCAAGGTTACTGGGAAGAAAAACCCAAGAATATGTGTCAAAAAGACAATAATGGCAGAAGGAATGCCCTACTCTCACTGCAGGACCACATCAGGTTCATGAACACCTGAGGAACCTCAAGATGTATAAATGCACAGGACTTGATGAGGTGCATCCCAGAGTCCTGAGGGAATTGGCTCATGTAATTGTAAACCACTCCTCACCGATAGCTGAAAAGTTGTGGCAGTCAGTTGAACTCCCAGTTGACTGGAAAAAGGGAAACACTGCACCCATTTTTAAAATGAGTGGAAAGGGGGTCCCTCGTAACTACTGGCCTGTCAGCCTCACCTCTGTGCCTGGGAAGACCATAGAACAGATCCTCCCAGAAGCAAGGCTAAAGCACATGGAGGAAAGGGAGATGATTTAAGAGAGCCAGCATGGCTCAGCCAAGGGCAAATCCTGCCTGACCAACCCAGTGGCCTTCTATGGTCAAGTGGCTACATCAGTGGACAAGAGAAGGGCTACAGATGTCATTTATCTGGAGTTCCGTAAAGCCTTTGACATCCTCCACAACATCCTTATCTCTGAGCTGGAGACACGTGGATTTGATAAATGGAATGGTGGATGAGGAGCTGACTGGATGTCCAGATGGAGATCAGAGACAAGTGGTGTCCCTCAGGGGTCACCCCTGGGACAAGTACTGATTAATGTCTTCAGTGACATAGACAGTGGCGCTGAGATCACTCTCAGAAAATTTTTGGATACCAAGCTGAAGTGGTGCAGTTGACACAGATGAGGAATGAGATGCCATCTGAGAGATCTGGACAAGCTTGAGGAGTGGGCCCATAGGGACTTCATGAAGTTCAAGTGCAGTATGTTACACCTGAACTGGGGCAAGGCTCAATATCAATATAGGCTGTGAGATGAAGAGATTGGGAGCAGATTTGGGGGTGCTGGTGGGTGAGAGGCTGGACTTGACCCTGCAAGGTGTGCTTGCAGCCCAGAAGCCAATTATATCCTAGTCTGCATCAAAAGCAACATGGCCAGCAGGGTAAGGGGATTCTCATCCTCTCTTTTCATCTCCATCTCCATCCAGAGCGCTGCATCCATCTCCAGAGCTCTCAGCACAGAAAGCAGGTCCAGAAGGAAGACCATAAAAATGATCAGACGTGGAATGGCCTCCTGTGAGGCCAGGCTGAGATAAGTGGGCTGTTCAGCTTGAGGAGAAGGATCCAGGGAGATATTAATGTAGCCTTCCCACTTTGAGAGGTCCTACAAGAGAGATGGGGAGAGATTTTTAATAGGTCCAGTTTAGATAGCAAAAGTTATGGTTTGAAATGAAAAGGGGAGATACTGATTAGAAGGAAATTTGTTACCATTAGCAGCAAAATACTGGAACAGGTTGCCCAGATAGGATGCAGGTGAAACATCCCTGGGAGTGTTCAAGATCCAGTTGAGTAGGATTCTGAGTGACCTGGTCCAGTGGAAGATGCCTGTGCTCATTGCAAGTGGATTGGGCTAGATGGCCTTCAAAAGCCCTTCCAATGCAAATTGTTCTGTGATTCTATGAGTCTATTAATCTTTTATTCTATGATCCTCTATTTCTGTGATTGTGTACAGTTCTGAATGACAAAAAGATGAGGGCAAAGTTCATGACATCAAAAGACTTCTGCAGCTGGGTAAGTCACATTCTCAGTACACAAAATTTCCTTAGAAAAACAGGCCCTGTACCTTATTTTCAGGCACCCTACTTTCATAAGCAAATTCTTATAATTACATTCTCAAAAATCTTCTGGATCAGCACTATAGGCTCGTTAACATTACCATATGAATGATTAAATCAGCTAAGGAGGTACTACCCATTACCATTTACTGATTTTTGTAGGAATTTTCTGCAGTGGTCATCACCACATGCCCACATTTCACAAAATCCAGAGAGTTAAACCTAATGTTTTCCCTGTGAGATAAAGGGTATAGCAACATTTAACATAGAATTATATAACTAGTAAAAAATCTATTAGAGAGAAACATGGAACATATTTTAACTCAGAATGTGTATATGTTCTATCTCTAGTGCTATTACGAAAAAAAAAAAAAAAAACCAAACAGAAACCAAGCAACAACAAAAGAACCCCACAAACAACCCCAGCTGCCCTACCATTGAAAAAAAGAAGTCTCAAATAAAATCAATTAGAATGCAACATAAACAAAAACAGTATATGTGACAAAAATATATTGCTGCAGTGGAAGCATACATATACCATAAACTAGTGAAGCAGAATGTATTTTGTCTTTTTTTTTTTTTGGCTTTTTCACAACACTGTTTATCAAATTATTCTTTATCTCCAAGTATAAAAGAACTACTTCAAAAATCATCATGGAAAGTATAAACAGGTTTAAGAGAATACAATGGTTTTGTATCACCAAATAAAATTTCACTCTGGTTCTTTTTCATTTTAATCAAAGCCCCACTGAGTTTTCAATTTGAAAAAATAAAAAAAAAGCAGCTGTGGGAGATTCTATAAAATGAAGACAGTTTATTTACAATAATCTGAGATACAAACAACTGTTAGCAGAACATCAAGAATTACATCCCCTTTGTCTACTGTAAAAAAAAAAAAAAAAAAGCAAAACAACAGCTCAGTAATAAAGTCTGCAAACATTGGAGGTTTTGTTTTATTAAAATGACCGGGGCATCTCAGGTTAAATCCTTAACATCCAGTACACTATAATGCACTCATCATGAATCTTTGGCCATGAACTACCATGGTCATTTATTGTTTCTCCAAACAGCGTGTTCTTTATGCCCTCTAAATGCAGACAAAATAAATTATATATTGCTTTGTTATTATGTCATTAAAACACTGCTTTCACAAGTAAGAAATGTGTCAGGTAAAAACTTTGCAGTTGCTTCAGAGTCTGTTTAGGAGAGGTTTAGAAGGCATTAGATACAAACAGTATTTGTTTGAAGATGACCCTGGAATTAAAATAGTGAGATATTATTCCTCTGCAGTGTGACAACATATGTCATTATTACAACTTCATATATAGTAAAAGCTATCAGAAAGATATAAAATTTGATGAAAGTCTTTGTATCTTGAGTCTTTACCAAATATCTCTGTGAGGCATCGTTCTACACACTCCCCAAAATAAAACAGATATATAACTTATTTGAGAAATATATCTTAATTTAGCTAGAAACACCAGATTAGAATTTGATTTCCATGTTAGAAAGCATGTTACATTGTCCCACTGATTTAAATTAATTTGAAAATAAGTGAATTTTAGAGGGAAAAAATCTTCAGGACCATTTATTTGCCTCGTCCTATCTCTTGCCTGATGAGCAGACAGCTAAAGTAAAGATAATTTTACATATATACATACATTATAAAAATATTGGTGTGAAGGAAAGATAGTCCCCTTATAAAATATGTTTAATAGTCCATTTCAGCCACCTTAATTCAAAAGGCAGCACTCAGATCCTTTTGAAATACAGTCTACTGTAAGGCAATTGTTGATCGATGAAAATCAAACTAGGTAACCATGTAGTTTCTTTTCAAAAGTTTCAGCTTGATACATCAACCCATCCAACAGTCTTACAGGGGAACACTTAGATCTTCCTCTAAACTTTATATTTTCAATCTGTTAACATTTGTCATGATGTCAAACAAGTCTAATATTTTTATGTCTTCTTATCATGTGTATAAAGATGAAGCAGGTTTGAAATGTTACTTCTAGAAAACAGCTGGGCAGGTTGTACAGTATTGTTAGGTGTCTGTGTGTATTTCCTCATTGCTTTCCCCACCTTTGATACAAATACATGTCCACCTCTCTCACTTTGTAACTGACTCATTTTTTATCTGCCTGTTGAGTGTTGCTGGTTCTGTTCTACTTGCCATATCAGAATTACACTTGATTAGTGTCGGTCCTGGGTTTCTGGTACAGAGGACACAAGTCACAAGTGGGATTGTCATTTGGATTTGGAGGAAGTCGGGACATCAGGGCTGGCCCTACATCCTGTTGGGTCACTGCTCTACATGGCACCCCTGGGCTCTGAGACAAGAGAGGTGCAGGTCCTCCCTGCATGGCAAAAGAAGGCACCTGCCCCGCTTTTCTTGTGGTCCAATGTGACAGAAAAAGGAGCACATTATTTCTCATGGTGTTAACTACCTGGGGGATTGTTGAGCTCCCTTTCTCTGGTCTCACATGGCTCTGTGTAGATGAATTCCTCAGATGTTCATGACCTCAATTTTAGAAACCACCTACTGATTTGGTCTAAGGCCTATTCACCTGCTGGAGAGGTAAGAGCTCAAGGTGGAAGCATGACTTCAGTCTGCATCCTTTCCTTAGGGAATGTTGGGTCTGAGGAGCTACTGATGGTACACCAGCAGGGTTCCAGCTGTGTGGCCTGGCGCTTCCCAAAATGCTTCCCCAACAGCTGCGGAGATGGTGGTGGAAAGCAGTGAAAGGAGAAAGCAACCAGACGAAAAGGCTCAGGGAATGGCTCACAGATGATTCCGTGACAGATGCTGTCACACTAATTTCAAGTTGATATTTTGTTTGGTTTTGTGGGGACTTCTTATAGCAACTAAAAAATAAAGAAGTTTTAGCATTCATTAAACATCAAGCACGTGGAGAAATACATATAAGTAGTTACAGAATGATACTGCAGAACAAAAGAAAAGTATAAGGACTCATGAAATTGTTGAGGTTTTGTAATATAATTTGAAGAATGTACCTCAGTATAGAAGCCTCACTAATAGATTATGAATCTGTAGTACCTTTTTTTTTTTTTTTTTTTTTTTGTTGGCTAGTTAGGATTTTTTAAGAAAAAAACAGGTAATGAGCTTGATCTGTATGCATAACCCAGGCAGAATTAGTACTGGCAGGCAAAAGTATAAAAATGATAAGGAAAGAATAAGGTTGGAAATGTAAAACCTGTGTCATGGTGGGTCTGGGTTAGACAGAGAAATTTAATTCTTAACAGAGTAGTGTCACAGTAAACTGAATAAGAATTAAATGTCACTGAGTTCAAGAACTGTTTGGACAATGCTCTCAGGCAAATGGTGTGATTCTTGGGCTGTCCTGTGCAGGACTAAGAGTTGGACTCGGTGCCCCTTGTGGGTCACTTCTAAGTCAGAATATTCTACGATTTTGTGATTCTGTGATTCATATACTATTGGTTGCATTTTGAAATAAATAGTCAGGGGAAAAAAAGGAATGACACCAGCTAATCAAATGTTTATTTATTAAATGCCTGATTAGGTGATTCAGAATGGTGACCTATCGTTTGAAGAATAGTATAATTGTAATAAAATTTAGCTCTACGTAGGTCTTGAAAGTACTGCACTTTTATCTAACTAAACCTATGACAATTTCTGTTACCCTTTCCTTTTTCTCATTCAAATACATCATAATTTACTACAGGTATGGGTGCTTATTTAGTATCATTATTGCATTTAATCCTAACATTCAAATACCCATTTCTCATTTGTTTGTGTCTTGCAGGCTTTTTCTGAAGTGGTGTCTAAAATTAAGTTTAGTCTGTGCTCACATTGCATCTGTTGCCTTTGCTGCTGCCTTTATTTTCTACTTTTAACAAAGTTTTATAAACTCAGAAGGTCAGATTGTGCAAATGTGTTGAGTCTGACTGAGCTGCAGCTCATTTTCCCACAGCAGCCCTCCCAGTGCTGTGCTCTGCTCTGGTGGCTGCAGAGGTGTTGATAACACCTCTGAACTCTGGGTTCTGCTGAGCAGCGCTGGCACAGCATCGGCGCTGCCTCTCAGCATTCCCCATCAAGGGACAAGATCCTGGGAGAGCACACAAGCAGGCAATCTGACCCACAACAACCAAAGGGATATTCCATATTAAATGATGTCAGACCAGATATAAAAGCTCAGCAAAGGAGGAGGAAGGGAGAACATTTATTATGTACCATGTTTCCCTTCTGGAGCAACCATTATGAATGAAGAAGCCACTGTGAAGAGGCTGAAAATTGCTCACTGATGGGAAACAAAAAATAAAATTACAGTATTTTCTTTTTGCTTGTGTGGACTCAAAATTTTGTTTTTAATTTGGCAGACTGCTGTGTCTCAACCTAGGAGCCATTTTCCATTTTATTTTCTCTTCCCTGTCACCTGGGAAGGGAAGCTGATAGAACAGTTTGGTGAGTACCTGGCATCCAGCCAAGGTCAGCCCACCATAGGCAGCCATTGAGGAGTTGTAAAGAAAATATAAAGGACATCTTTTTCTTTCCCTTACCCATAAGGGTCCAAGACAAAAACTTCATGTCTGTTAGAAGACAGAAAAGTCCTTCTGCTGTTGCTGTTGGTTGCATGCATTCCTCAAAGCTTGTTCTCTCTTGAAAATGTAAAATTACTCAGATAATGGCTTTAAACCATTTCAATACAGCAACAAAATAGAATTGCTGCTATTGGAGACTCTCTTATTACTGTGCAATCGTATGTCACCATGTGCAAAACCTCGTGTTTGATAGAGAGAGGTGGGGTGCAATAGTTACCAACCCTCAGTGGCCATCCCAGTGCAAGACACTTTCTGCTTTCTTGTGGTGCCTATGCCACACAGACTGCACAGTTGCAGTAAGATCTGTGCTGTTCTGGGCCTGACAGTCACTGCATGTAATTTCTGGGGAATTTCAGATCCATGTGATTTGTAAGGAAAATTTCTATCTTTCTCTTTAGAATTTTCCAGGTGGGGCTCAAGGTATAATCTCAAATCCCATGGTGTGATTGCTTAGCAAATTATTTCCTCTCACCTGTTTCTATTTTTGATTTAAAGTTGTTGACCTCCATGTTAATGGTAAAAATGCATTACTAGTCACAATAACCTCTCATTTTCCTGTGTTAAATGTTGGGAATTCCTAGGCTGTCCCTATCTGGACTCATAAAAAACTTATTCTAAAAAAAATATTGTTAATGGTTTGTTTTGTGTAATGTCCTGACTCAATTATTCCATGGGGTTGTTTGTTTTTTTTTGGGTTTTTTTTGGTTTTTTTTTTTTTTTTTTTTAATAGTTTAGACAACCTAATATGACATTTGTAGCTGTTCTAATCATGACTTCTCCCTGAGCTAATCTATTCATATTCTTTTGAGACAGTCTGGTAACAAGTATACTGTAAAATTTGGAAAAAAATGCAAATAGATAAAAGCTAAAATGCTTAATTAAGGGCAAACCTCAGAAGACTGCTGTTTATTGTTAACAGAACACACTGTCCACAAAACAAATTATTTACTCACTATTATTCCCCTTGATCCCATAGAATATCAAAGCCGATGTCATCCTTCAAAACTTCACAATCTTTCCTTAGAGCAGACTTTAACAGTTACCCTCAGTCACGAGTAATAAGATTTTCCTAGGGAGCAGAGGTGTTAAAACAACTTTGATACTTAGTTTAAGACTTTGCGTACCATAACATATATACATCTTCAAATATATCTGGCAATTAATGATTCAGCATTATCAATCTGAAAACAACAAAGTAATATTTTGTAAAACTTAGGTTATTTGACATAAATAAAACCTCCTTAAGAGCCAGGGGTATGCTTTCATTTGTGAAGAACAACGGAATATTTATATTTGGTTTGCATGACAAGGTTTTGGTAGCGGTGGGCTGCGGAGGTGGCTTCTGTGATAATCTTCTGGAAGCTTCCTCTGTGTCCAACGGAGCCGATGCCAGCTGGCTTCAAGACAGACCTGCTGCTGGCTAAGGACAAGCTGATCAGCAGCAGTGGCAGCACCTCTGGGGTAGCATATCAAAGGAGGAAAAAAAATTACTGTGCAGATCAAGCTGGAGAAGAGAAGATTAGGATTATGTGAGCGACTGAGAAACTGCCCTGCAGGACACCAAGGTCGGTAAAGGAGGGGAGGGCGTGCTACAGGGGCTGGAACAGAGATATCCTGTGGTGAAGCAGCTGTGCCCCTGCAGTCATTGGAGGTCCACGGTGGAACAGAGATCCATCTGCAGTCCCTGGAGGACCCCACACAGGAGCGGGGCAATGCCTGAGGGAGTGTGTGAAACTGTAGAAAGTCCATGCTGAAGAAGGGTTCCGGCAGGACCTGTGGACCCATGGAGAGAAGAGCCCACACTGGAACAGGTTGCTGGCAGGACTTGTGATTTTGTTCCTGAAGGACTGCACCCTGTGGAAGACTGGAGAAGTTTGTGAAGAACTGCATCCTGTGAAAAGGGCTCATGTTGGAGAAGTTAATGGAGAAATGCCTCTGTGGGAGAGACCCCACATTGAAACAGGGGAAGAGTGTGAGGAGTCCTGCCTCTGAGGAGAATGTAGAAGCAGTGACTGTATGTGATGAAGTGACTACAAGCCCAGCCCCTGTCCTGCTGTGCTGATGGCAGGGGAAGGAGGTAGAGAATTGGGAATAAAGTTAAGTCTGGGAGGAAGGGAGGAGTGGAGGGCAAGTGTTTCAAGGTTTGGTTTTATTTCTCATTATCGTACTCTGATTTGACTGGTAATAAATTAAACTCATTTCCCCAAATGAGTCTGTTTTTCCCATGATGGTAATTGGCAAGTGATCTCTGCCTGTTCCTTTCTCGACCCACAGAATATCATCTCCCCTGTCCATTTGAGCTGATGGAGTGACATAATGGCTTTGGTGGGCACCTGGTGTCCAGTCAGTACCAGCCCCCCATAATGCAGTAAGGCAGACATGGCATTACTTTAGTACCAATTCAGTTTTCAATATAACAGGGTTGGCTGGAAGTTTTTGAGAGCCACAGGCTGCATTCAGAAAACTATTATATGATTTTGGAGGGGTGAGAGAAGAGTAAAAATGCATTATTCATGCTGAACTTGTGATAAGACAGAGACAGTTGCAGTTCCTGCCAGACTTGGCTCCTAAACCTCAGATTTCTGGGCTTCCATCTCATTTCTCATTTGCCTTCTGTATTGCTGTGCCATGGGACTAGAAAACCCTGAGGCTTATGTCTGATCTGTGAATTCAGAGTCTGTGTTTTCAACCTCATCTTTATTTTTACACCATCTCTTTTGCTTTTGTTAGTATGTCTTTTGCAGAAGAAAAAAAAAATCGCTTTTCATTCCGAAAAGTCTCCGAATTCTTTCAGAATTCCAGATTGTCTCTTTCCTGGAAGAGATATTCTTGTTTCAAAAAAATTTGGTATCTCGGCTCATGAAATTTCATATTCATGATAATAGATCTGTGAATCTGCATGTCCACTTTAATTTACAGCATTATTTATTGAACTGGTGTATGGCTGTCCCAGCCAGTCATAAAAATTTTGAAGTGGCAGCAAATACTGATGACTTATACATTAGTTCTGTACTTTTATCAGGCTATCTGCAACATTACAGATAGTATATACATAGGACAACTCTTTGGGAAATCCCAACCACAATGCATAGCTGAAAATGTTGCAATTATTGTTCACATGCAAAGAGGAAGCAGGCATCTTCTATACCTAAACACAATAAATTGTTAGTTTAAAATAAATATTGCCAGAGATGAGGAAATAAAAGTAGGGCAGTTTAAATTATAGAATGCATACTCCTTAGTTTCTTCGTTTTACCTTCTGTTATTCTCTAATTCCCCTATTGCTCTGAGCTGTGAATGGTCTTATTTCAGTGGTGATGGTAGGGGGCTGGGAGTTTTTGGGTGAGTGCTCAGCATTTGGGAATCCTTCTCCAGAAAGAATATGATTTTCGTATTGATGTTTTCTACTTCCTTATTGTAGGATGTCCTTGGGATCATTTTTATATTTTTCCTAACATGCTTTTACACCTTTCTCTTTCTTCCTTAGTATGTAGGTCCATGTTGTATTGAAATCCCTTTTATATCTATTATATATATTTTCTTAGTTCTTTTTGTTACCCTTAACACCAGTTTTGTCTAGATCTAAGTCTGCATTTCTTTTACTGACCATTTAAGGCGTTTTTTTATTCATGTGGGGTCTTCATTGCTAATCCTATGCCTTCTGTGTTCCCATGTATTTATTGTCCTCTGCACCTCATTGTGTGTCGGTTGCCAAAGCCTTTGCTCTTGTAACAGGGCTGAATTTCTCTCAACTTCATTATTATTTTATAATCACAAGCATGGAATTCTCACAGGCTACCTGCTTGTCACAGCTATCTGGGTAAAACAATTACTCTCTCACAGAAAAATAAACAAAAGCAAAAGGAATTGCTATTAGATATCTGATGAAGTACAGAAACTTGTCAAAGCTCAACCAACAAATGCAAAACTGCAGAAAGGGGATGAAAGCACTTCGATTTTGAGGTCTTGCAAATTCCATACAAACTTTATAACCAGATACTAACAATTGCAATTGTCTCTGTTGTAGAGGGCTACTTGGTTTCAATGAGCAAGAAAAAACTTTGAATTAGAAATTAAATCTATTCAAGTTTGATAGTCCATAAACCTGATTACGACAGAGAGAAAAAGATTGTGCTTCTGATTACAACTTTGAAAAAAAAAAATAGTTCCTTGTATTATTTATGAAGAAATTTAACAGTTTTCACTGAGTAAAGCATCTTGTAAGACTTCACAAGTTCTGAAAGGTGTCAAGAAGTGTAGGAAATAATTTTTTTCCCATAAGCTATTAAGGTTGAGTTTTCTCTTCTCTTCTGTTTCTATTTCTATTGAACCATCTTTGGTTTTATTGTTTCACTGTAAATTGCTTCTCTTATTTCTTAAAAAATCTTTAAAGAGTTTTTTACTCCTGACAGTGACCATTGTGCTGTACTCAATGAAGTAAAAAATGAGGATGTGAATATGTCAGGGCAAATCACAAGGTGACAATGCTACATGCATAATTAGCATAATATGAATCCTTTGGTAGATCACAAAAAAAGATGCTGTGGCAAGGGATTTCTGCTTATAAAGCAGACAACTTTAAAAAGTTGCATGGAGATGAAATTAGTGAATAGTTTTATTAATGGAGACCATGCTGTGACATTTATAGGCCTACTGCCATATTTTTACAGCAGAATGGTGCATTCCAAAATGCAGAACCAGACTTGGTAGACAGTGAGATAGTTCCATTTATTATCAATTCCAGGAAGCAAAGAGTTTGTGTTTATCTGTATGCATTTCTTCTCCTTCAGTAGAGTTTACTTAAGTCACAGTGGGTCCTTCCCTGACAGGCTAAAGCTGTTATTATGATTTTTGTTGTGCTGTGGCTCCCATAGCTTGTAGAAATGCATGACAGGAGACTTACTGACTTGTTCGCAGTTTACCGTGTGTTTTCTGTGTGACTGATCTTCTGCTTAAAAACATGTGGCTGTTCACCTTGTCTTTGCAACTGCACTACAAAGCAGAGGAAATCTTCTGGAAGAAGGGATAAAGGGCATGCTCCTTCTCTGAATACAACTGGATTTATCTCAGTGTACCCTGATCCTGTATTATCTCAACTGAGATTCTTGATATGAACAGGGAAGTTGCAGCCAACAAGGATCAAAGCAAAAACCATAGTTTAAAACTGATTAAAAAATTCTAAGAATCAAAAGGTTGGTTTTGTTTTCTTGAACCTAATAATCAGTGTTGAAAGGAGGACTCATGGGAATTTTTCTGTTTCTATGATGACCCAGTGGGCAGAGAAGAAATCTCTTTCAAAGCTCTATTTTATCACAGCAAGTCTGTTTAAAAGATTGACTTGTAGCAGTCTCTCTATTTGTGTTTTTAATTAAATACAATTTAGGAAATTGGAAACTTTTGCTGTTGTTGGTATGCTCATTTAAAGTCAAAGCAGTTACTTTTCATACTTTAACTGACTTGGACTCCTGACTAAAAAAGCAGAAAGAAAACCAAAGCCAAAACAAAATCAGCCAACCAAGCAATTGAGATGTTTTAATTTAAAAAGTGTCAAGAGGAAATCTTTTCATATTTTATTTTCTCTCATAATGTGTCTGATAATTTGATGGATTTTACTACCTATTGTCTGTCATTCCATTTTGCATGGCATCTCGTTTATATACCAAGTTCTTTCAGTAATTTCTTTGTTATTTTGGTTTCCTTTGCCATTGTCTTTGTTTTCACTTCTCCCTTGTTTTAGTAAAATTTTTATTTCATTCTAGATATTCTTTGCTTATGATAATCTTTTCTGGCTTTTGAAAACTGCATTGTAAATCAAATCTTTTGTCTTCTGACTCATTTCTTTTTAGTGTCAATTATCTCTTTCTTTTTTATTTGTCATACCAACACCCACAATTTAATCATTAGAGATGAATTTATTAATGTCATCACTATATGAGATGGTCTGATGTTTTCCATTAAAATAAGGGATTTGAGGTTTGTTTAGTTAGCGATAACCATGCCAAATTTTGATTACATAGACTGAAATTTTACTTGATATATGTTTCACACTTTTTCTAGTATGAATGTATGTTGGCATTACTAGAAACTATGTGGACAGAAAGTACATGTGATGTGTTTCTGCAAATACACTTTTGTGATCCGTAACCTTATAACCAGCAGTGTATCATAATTGGTGGGCAACTAATTAATTCTTGAGAAGACCTTTATGAAGCAGGACTTTGGCAGATGAGAAGTTATATGTGTTGTTTGCTGAATTCTTAAGGATCTACTGAAACTGTAAACATTTGTCTACATCACAAAATTTTGAATTGCAATCCACATATGTCTAACAGGGCCAAGTTAAGACTCTTTCGAGACCTTGTTTTTAGTAATTCTCTTTATTTTGTGCGAGCCTCCAAAATTTACACGTGCAGATGTCTGACACATGCCACTACTGCAGAATGACTGAGTGTGGTACTTTTAAAGCTTTCCAGGGCAGAGCAGGATTTAGGCAGAAACTTTCTCTATCCATTAATGGATGTGGAAGTCAAAGCTAAAAGACTGACAGGGTAGAGCCACTTATATCCTCCTCACTGACACTTGCTCCAGCTACATATAGGAATCTATGAGCAGAATGAAAGAACAAATTTATTGTAGAAAGGAGAAACAGAAAAGAGAGCTGTTGCAGAATTTTGTTTTTATTGCTGACTCGGGGACAACCTATGAGTTACAATAATAAATATAGATATCACACTATTGTTAACCCCAAATTTTGATAAAAGGAAATAATATAAAATATTTTAGAGGGATCTACTCTTTTCTTTTTAGCATTTATGATTACTGTATGCCATCCTTGACTGTGATTCATAAGAAGTGCTCGTTTCTTGTTGCTTGTTTTTGTTTTTGTTTTTTAACAAGTAACATTTAAATGTTCAGTTAGTGTTCTTAGAGACTTAATAAAGTAAAATATTAAACAAGCTGTAGCTTGTGAACACAAGAACCATGAGGGAGCTGAATACAATTCAATGACATGAACATGCCAAGCAATGGAGAATTTTTTCTGTCGTGGCACTTGCAGTGATACATTTGATTACTTTCAAAGGCTTGGAACTATAAAGCATAGTTACCACTATGCATTTTGTTCAAAACAAAATATTTGGTTTGTACATCTTTATGTATATCCTTTGTATGTATCTACTAAAATAAACTCATGTACATGCAAACTGCTGTACATGATTTAAAAACACATTAAAATGAAATCAAGGCAGAGGACATAAAAGATAAGAATGAAAAACAATTCCAGAGAATATGTGATGAATTCCAAGATCAGGCTGGTAAAGAAATCCTTTAATGTAGCTTGGCCAGACTGAGGCAAAGAAATGCAGAACTGATTCAGCTCAAGTTTTTGTCCTGGGCTCATCTGATCCCTTTGGATGGTCTAAGCACTTGAAGAAGTGTGTTTCAGTGTTTTCAGACTAATGACAGATAAATTTGTCTATTTACTCTCTTTGTCCCTACCATAGCCTTAAGATCATGGCATTCTTTGTTTAATTTGGAAACTTAGGTGGATATGCATATTGTAGTGATAAATAGAAGGAAAATATAAAATTCTATGGATTTCTACAAAAAATTTAAAATTTGGAAAACAGAAAGAGAGTCTAATAGTCATTTACAAACTCAGCATTTACTAGACTCTTTCTCAGGGTCTCTTGTCTGCAAGGAAAAAAATAAAAATAATTCCCTTTAGGTAATAGGAGTATTATTGGTTGAATTATTTAAAGAATGCATAAAATACTATCAAAGGCATTAAAAATTAAAGGAAACACAGATTGTCCTTTAAGACATGTATGGTTTCCTGAAAATTTTCAAAACACGTAGCATAAAGTTGTGTTGTGGTTTAATCCCAGCTGGCAAGTAAGCACCACAGTTACTTGCTTACTCTCACTCTGGTTGAGATGGGGAAGAGAAACAGAAAAGTTAAAGAGAGAAAACTCATGGGTTTGGATAAAGGCAGTTTAGTTGGTTAAAAAAAAAAAAAAAAAAAAAAAAAAAAAAAAACCACAAAAATCCTGGACACAGAAGTAAAGCAAAATAAGGAGTTCTTTCACTACTTCCTGTGGTAAGCCAGGCCAGTACTTTCATTCTTAAAGACATATATGTAAGTATTAAAGCATAAGAAGAATAGATACTAATCAGTAACAAAAGGAAAGAAAAGAACTTAGCAAATCTGTGAGGAAAAGTAATGGAATTTGTCTCACAACTAGAAACTAATATTTGAGGAAAGTGTTGCAAATCCCCCAGAAAAAAAAAAAAAAAAATTATTATAGAGTTGAAAGAATTGAGGTAGGATCTTCAGAAATACTCCCAGTTAGTCTTTCTCTGTTTGTTCTGAAGTAAAAAAAACAGGTTATCAATGTGTCTGAAAGGTAAGTGTTTTGTTTCATTTTCAGTAGTGATGAGAAAAACGTTAGCTTTGGAATTCTCCTTTAAAGCAGAAAATTTACTTTCTTCAGGTGTACGTGGTGCATCTGTTGCAGAAATATTTACTTTATCAAGTTACATGTCACTGTAAATGTTTAAAGTCTATAAGGGTCATGCTTGTTTGTTTTCTGCTTTGTTGTTCAAACTTGAACTGAACAGTATCTCAAAATGAAACAATACTAATATTTCTTCTCTTGTTCAAGTTGTTAGTCATACTGTTCATGGAATGAATTTTTTCTTTCAACAAATTTCATTTTAGAGAGGAATAAGTAAATGATAGGTGATACTATATTTGCCTACTGTTTCAATACTTTTCTTCAGGTATCAACATTACTCTTCAGATTTTTTTTCCCATTTTGGAGGTCTGGTTCATTTCAGCTTGCACACTTTAAGGAAGCATTTGTTCTTCTCTGCTGAGTACAGAAAATATACTGGAACCAAGTCAGTGTCTACAGCTATGATTCTGACTAAATAGCAGTCAAGTCAATTAACATGTTTGAAATTTCTGATCTTTTGTGTGGGGTAATTTTGAGGAGGTATGTTCAGCTATATTTAAACAGAAGGATGTAAGACTATTCCTCTAGTTCGACTCTATGAATGTCAGATTTTATTTCCATGAGCTTCAGCAAAACTTCTCCCCACCTTCAGAGCTGTACCATTTTTGCTGTTATGGCTCCAAACATACTGGTGAAATTAAAAATTACATGGTTTTGACAGGAAAAAGAAATAACATCATTCTGTATCATTGGTTATTCTTCACGGTATACAGAGTTTGTGTAATTTAATTAATTAAAAGTATCATCTATTCCCAAATCATCAAACTATCCATTGAACTTCTACATAATAAATATTGGTTTGAATACTTTCCTATAGTATTTTATTTCACTTCAGACATTTTGATTTGTTTTACAGTAGGGTATCATCAATTAAACTGACACAATTTCAAGGGAAAGCTGAAAACTTTGGCATTTGTAATGAATGACGACAGACAGATGGAAAAATATTCTAACTACCACCTTAAAGGACAACTTCTGTCATCGAGGCTGGGGGGAAATTTTATAGCTTTCTGGAATTTAGGAGCAGAAAAGTCATAAGGATTATTAGTATCCAGATAGGCCACATGATTTGGATTCTTTTCATCTCTGCTTCCTAATTTGAGGGGGTACAATTAACCTGCTGTTGAAGAGCAAAACACTTGTTAATGTTTTTTTCTCTATTTTGGACACTGATATTCTATTACAACCAAAACTGTTTTAGTTTTGTGTTGACCATAATCCACTCTCCTATTAGCTGTGACCCTTGAAATAAGACAGTAGTCTCTTCTGGGACACAGATAGATCAAAAAGGGTGCAGTCTCATAAGAATTTACAGCATGATTAGTTCTTGGTATTGCTGATTTCCCTGAACATGTTACAAATTATTCCTTTATAATAAGTAAATCAGAGAATTATTATTTTTCCTGAATGCAAGGAAATTAAATTCTGTAGCTTGTGCTGGTTAACTTTGTTGGTGATGAGTTTTCTCATTTTCTAGCAGGATTTGGAAAACCTGAAATGCTGAGATATAGCTTCTGGAAAAGGATTCTTGAATTATGCTGCAATGGAT
>VZRP01001681.1:231550-254947 GCA_013397995.1 Malurus elegans | reverse complement strand
ATTATTTTATATGTTCTTTAAAAGAAACAGAGTTTGGAGATACTCTTTTAGAAAAGATTTTCAAATAAAGCATCGTATCCTCACAAATTCATTCTGTTTTGGCAGAAAGATGTTAGGTTTTTAAAAATATCTATATTATGAGGTCAAAGATATTGTTTCAGGGAAATAAAAACTGGATATACCAAGAAGAAACTTAATTTTTAGGAGTATTGAATTAGAAGCCTCATCCAAATATTAGAAAAGTATTAATACCGTATATAATACATCCTTTATAAACATTATTTGTTCTTCTTTTCCAGTTTGAAATTAATCACAGGAAGGTATTCAGTCCTTTCAAACTTGTCTTTTTAAACCAAGGCGGGAATTTCAACTCAAGCCTATCTTAATTCTTACAATGTATATGATCAATTTTTATGATCCACTCTGCAACTTTGTTGAACTGCAGGTCATATCAATGCTACATAACATAACTCTCCTGTCCTCCATGCTATTTTGGGATAAAGCACCCTAATATTGGAAATAATCCTGAAGTATATCAGTAATAATAATGGAATTAATAAAGTATAACAATAGTTATAATGGAAATAATATTAAGGAAATTCTCTGCACAAATTTGTCAGCAGTTAATCTTCATTCTACGGCAAATGCAAAATGGATGGTGAATTTTGGAAACTTCTTTCAGAGGCCTGAGTGAACAACCAACCACTAATATAGTAAATATTACAATTTATCTGGAGACTCAGATACTTTCTTCTTTGACCTTTGACTTGAAGAGGCCTTTACTGGAAATATATTTACTAATATGAGTAATCTCTTTTAAAAATTATACACCAAATTTAACAGAACAGGATAGGCTTTTAAAGCCATTCCATAGCATTACATTGAGTTATAGAACATTTAAATTCTCAGAGCTATTTTTAAAATCCTGGAAATAATGTATCACATTTCATTAGTTTCTACTGATAATTTATTAATTTAAATTATGGAGTAATAAATTAGTAGTTTAAATTAATAAATAGCTTTTTTTTTTTTTTTATTGTCTCAAAGCAGTCAGAAGTTTGAAGAATTTAAGCTACCATTATGTGGAAATAAATGTAAGGTACTTGAGAGCATAGATTTACAGACAAAATAATCTTAATTTATGTGGAAAAAAAACATTTGATGCTGAACCTAAACCTTGATTAATATGTATATCATTGCTGAAATGTTTTGACATGTAAGAGGTTGGACAAGATATCCTCCAGAGGTCCCTTACAATCTCAACCTTTCTGCCATTCTGGGGCAATAGGGGCACTTAAGAACAGGGAATTCGATAATCTCTAGATGTTTTTTCTAGGTTGAAAAAGAACATCCATGAGAGTGAGTTACTCACACAGGACCAATATCCTCTCTGTTATACATCCATATTTGCTTTACAGTCAGGAAACTATTAATATTGAAAAAAAAAAAATTCTGTCCTAAACCTGTCCCTTGTGATCAAGTGTGCTAATGAAGAACATTGTGAAGTGACATGAAGAAGGAAGGGAGAGGAAAGGTTTCTGAGTATGCTAAGGTCTAAGTTAGCTTTCATGTATCATTTTCAAGCTCTGTTTTCCTTCTGCATATTAAAGGAATACAGTTTTGAAAATTGCTTCATCTCAGTTTATCACAAGGCTTATGCTGTACCAACGATAAAAAGCATAATTTCTAAATCAGGTGTTAGTGATAATATTGCAATCTACCTTCTTTTATGCAGAAAAGGAGACACATGTCATCAAACATGCCATCTTTTGATGGTTTATTTTGATGTAATATCATTAACTTAACCCTAATTATGTGAAAGCACAATCAAGTTAAAAAATAAGTAGTTACCAAGTGTGTCTAACAGTGGAAAAATATGAAGATTATGTTTACTCTTGTAAACACATATGAACATATGGCAAGCTATTTGAAAGTTACTATCAAATAAATAATTTTAATGAAATCACGAAGATATCATGGAATTCTGCATATGTATTTTCCCCTAGAATGTACAGAACAAACCCCCCAAACATAACCACTTCCCTGCTGCAGAATAAAAAGCTGTGCATTTTTTTTTCCATACAATTGCAGAAAATAATAATGAATGTAATGCATTAAATAATTTCCCTATTCTAAAGGAATTGATATCTTTACACATAATGCATCAAGAAATAGACCAGGTTTCAACTATTTCTTTCTGGACTTGCATAAAAACATAATAACATTAATAAAATAAATGTCTTGGTTTTATTGTCATACCTAAGCTTCTAATTCTTGAATTGTAATTGTAAAAGACAAAGCAGGCTGCTATTCAGGGTAGGAACTAAGCCATTCAATCTCAATTACAGTGATCACAGAAAACTCATGCTGTCATTTGAATATACGTCAAATAATTATACTGCTACCTACAACACATTCACTGAGCACAACATTATCCATAATTTCAGATGCTGAAAGTTTGGTTGTCATTCAGTATTCAGCTATTCAAAATATATTTTGTTTGAAAATATTTCTAATTATTTATTAGTTAAAATCTTTACCTAAATTATTTTAAAGTAGATATCAATGCTTCAGAATTTAATCAAACTTAATAGGTGGGTTTCATTTATCTAGTTTCATAGAATACTGGATATGGGCTATCCACATTCTGTGGTTCTGAACAATATAAAACATTATACTAAATCTAAATATCTAAAACATAAATGTAAAGAACAAAGCCAAATATATAGAACATGGAATAGGACAATGTTCCTGTTCTATTAAATTCTTGAATGTAATTTGTGAAGGCTGTCAATAGCAGTTGTAATCCAGCCCAGAGTCACTTTACATTCCAAGAAGATATTTTGTAAATGGTGATGAAATAGCACAGGTGTAACCCCTGTGAAAGACTAGTCAAGCTGCCTTTATTTCTTCCACTGCACTTTAAGAAGTGTAATAGCCTTCAGCCCTTCCATTTGAATGTGAAGTCAATAGATATATGAGCACCTCTAATGCAGCAATTCTGAAGAGCAGAAATCTATATTGTAACCTGTGGCTCACAGTGGGGGAAATAACTGGTGGTCTCTGAAAATACATTGGCATGACTTTGACTTTAATTATGAACCTGATTTAAAGAACTAAATGGAGATGGTAAACAATTTCAGTTCTAGTAAGTTTCAAATGTAAGTCCACACATGTAAGACTTTTCTTTAAGGCAAATTTAGCCTCTAAGTTTTCACTAAGGGAATATTAAAGCATTACTGCACCATCTGTGAGTGACTTTGACATAAAGTATTGTAGTGAGGTAAATTTCAAAAATCAAACCCTAGTCAGAAGCCTGACTCAAAGAACCTCTGATATGAGTAATTGCCAATGAATTTCAGAAGGAAAACAGGGACTTAGGCAGATGGCTCTTTTTGCCTTTCTTTTCAGGAAACTGTGCTGAGGTTTTCAGAGAGCTTTGATCTGTGTTACATTCATCAGATAAAGGAGAGAAACAAGAAAGCTGAATTTCTACTTGCTAATGAATAAAAAAGTTAACTGACCTTATATTCCATTAAAAGTGTAGCAGTCCAGTCTGCATTTAGACTAAAGGGTTTGTACATAACTTCATTTTAGAATACCTTTTTATGCTGTATTTTGCTACTTTTTTTTTTTTTTTTTCCTTCCTGTATACCTATTTTAAAGTGGAGGCCAAACTTAAAGAATGTTTTCTGGCTGAGTTTTTATTATTTTTTCATTTTATCTTCCCCAGCTTTTGTAATTATATCAGACAACATTATGTCTGTTTAAGGCTGCTGTAGTTATTAGGCAATTATAGCTCTTCAGAAGACTAAAAAGTAAGTTAAAGTTTTTTTGAATTTCATCATATTGCAAAAACTGAAAGTAACATTCATATTTAACTGAAAGCTGAAACTTCAGTAGCTGAGGGCCCTACTGCATTGTGCTCTATTCTACCCCACTTCACGGGATGCTATTTTAATTTTTTAAATTTTATTTTGTTGAAATACTTCATGGCTTTCTTTCATAATAAACTCTCCTGGTTTTGCCCCTTACATACAAAGTAGCTTCCGACGGGGATGTTTTTTGTTAACTGCAGCATATTTGTAGTTCTTTGATAGAATAATATATGTCTATGCATCTCATGTAGGTAATACTTGAAATATTTTCCGTGAAGACTATAATTCTCCAATGTTAGTCTTGATTCCAACTGAAGTTTTTAGAACAGGTAGGATCTTTTTATGGTTTCTTGATAATTTAAATTTAAATATTTCTTTGCAAATCATCACAGGACTCAGGTAATTCTGCCAGAAACACTAGAAAAAAAAAAAAAAAAAGGTAAATCATGTATTATTTTGGTGGTAGTTCTAAAGGCAAGTCAATGCATTTAACAAAGGGAAGTTTAAATTCCCATGAAGAAACCATCTTAGTACAAAGAAGATATTACAGATGACCTTAAGAGCCTTTGATGTGCAAAGTTCATGTGACTTCACTGTTTCAAACTGGCAATTAGGACCAAGTCACAACTCCACATCAAGAGAAGTAGTTAGGCTCAGATTTTTTTTCCTGCAAGTCTAACACCTTCAGCTCATTTCATAGTGTTTAAAAGAGAATCTTTACAACCGCCAGTGGTAAACTTTGTAGAAAATAAACTTCTACACTCAACAGTTAAAATTTTATTTGACATATGGTAGGAGACTGAAACCACCTGCATCATGGCTAACAGGATTTAAGTTGAGATGTCTGGCTATGATATGATGATTGAAGGCATCTAATCATGGAATTTTCATTAAACAGGAAATACTTTCATGTTAGAGACAATAGAATTATTTTGATCAGGTCTTCTTCTCAGGTAGATTTGTGAATGCTCCACTCAGGAATATCTGTTCACTCATCCATGGATGGTATGATTTATAAGAAGTACTAGCTGCCTAGGATGGTGCAAAATCAGAAAAGATTTTGAGAGGAATTTGTGTGAAATATGGTGAATTTCATTTCAGACTATTTTGAAATGGAACAGTAGTGCTTGCTAGAACAATGTAGACAAAAGAACATTCAGAGGAATCAACATTGACAAAAACTTTATATTGTTAATCCTCTTAGACATAAACATTGTTGAGAGGCTTTTTTTAGTTGCACCTAAAGTACAAGGTAATGACTCTTCAGAGTATGTTCAATTGTTAGAAACAGAAAGAGCAAAGGTCCTGCTGACCTGAACGAAGGCTTTTCACATCTTGATATTTAATTTGAGAAAAGGTGGTACTGATATAAGAATTTACTGAGAAAATTTGGTCAAGAGAAAAATATAAGCAGGACACAAGAATGTCTCCTGCCCATTAGAGGTTCTGAAATACACCTCAAGGAAAAGATATGGGGATAAAAAACCTAATTTCTCTTATAGCAAGTTTTATGAATGAAAATACAGCTAGGCTTGATGAACTATGTTCTAATTTTCTAAACTTTGACATAAAAAAAATCTGAATTAATCCTACCTGATATTTCATTCTCCAATTTAATGCCAGAGATGTTGAAATCTACATCTAAGCTAACAAAATGAAATATTTTTTTCAGTCAATGAATAAAAGCGGGTACTTTTAAAATATAGTTAATCTTACTTGTTTTGAATGTCTGCCTTAAGATGAAATGAAACTCATTCTCAAAAATCATGCTTTTTCTATTACTAATCAATTAATTTTAAAAAAGTGAAAAGAACAAGGACCTTAAAAATTCAATATATAATAATTAAATGTCTCTCCTCACATTATAGTAGCCTAATAATGTCATAAATAACTTGTAATTTTATTTCATTTCAAGTTGACAGAAAGACCATGCTTAGAAGACTGTTCAATTTCAATCAAGACCTCAAGCCTCTGAAATACATTTTTTCATTTTATGTTTTGTAATTTCCAATGTTTAATATTTTCATATTTTCACTACACGACTTCTTCAAATACATGGTGTTAATATTTTCATTTTAATGAACATGTTCCTTGCAAGAACGTCTGCCTTAATATGCAAATTATTTGCAAGAAGTCAAGAAAAAATTGAACAACCTGTTTAGTGAGAGTTTGTTCAATTAGTTAGGCTCAGAAAAATGAACATTTAGAAGATGAATACTCCATAAACCCTTCATATACACTCTATCTTTTTAGATGTAATGTGTTTTGATTTGTTGGCCATCTTCTCTTTTATCCTCAGAGGTTGTAATAGCCATGGTAGCAGGCAATATGAGCATCCATTGAAACAAAGAACACTGAAAAGGTCAAAGCAGCACTATGCTGTTCACTTTTTACACAGTGTTTGTTGAATTAAAAATCTCATTCTTGCAGTAATGGGCATTGCTGGAGGAAAAAGTGCAAAAGTAACGCAATCTAAAAAATCCCAATCCTCATGAGGTCTAGTTAGTACAATTTCAAACAAAAGAAACAGCACTGCTTTTGACTTAAACTTTATGTTGTTTCTTAACAAAATCTAATTTGCATTTCAATAAAATTGATTTACATTGTAATAATAAAGCACAAATATGAAAGCAAGAGTTGCAAAAAAAGTTTCTTACCAATATAAAACATTAGATTTCATAACTGAGTAGTAATACTTTTTTTTTTATGTTTGGTTAAACAACATTCTGCTTCTAAAATATTCCTGAATATTCACATGTTAATTTACATGTCTATATGCTTCAGCAAACTGGAAATATAGCAGATTTCCTTCCTTTATATAGCAAAAATCAAATCAGTGTATGCCAGGGTTTTCCTATTTGGATTTACCTATAGCTCTATGGAGAAATTCATGTAGTATTTGTAGCTTAAGTGTATTCCTTATCTTAGGAACAGCAGAGCTTTCTCGTCTTAATATTGATTTCTTAAGTGGCAAGGAAAACTCAGCCCTTTTTATTTGTTTGTTTATTTGTTTCTTTGTGTGTTTGTGTAATTCTATATATGCTTCAGTTCCACACAGACATAGACAGACTCTATCCCCAAATAATTTTGATGAGTTATCAGCTGACAGAGATGGAATTTAAATTTTCACTGTCATTGGCTCAAGTTTTCTATGAAGAATGTTCTGTTCATTCTATTTAGCAGTATTTCAGCTGCAATGTATTTTGTTCTGGCCTAAAGCCAAGGAACATTTAAACATATGGACAAGATAATTAGAACATTTCAAAATCTGCCAAATACCGGTGGATTACACTGACCAATCTTTTTTGACCTATTGCAATACTTTGCATTATGCAATTATAACAGAACTGTAGCAACACTTCACTATTTTACCTGCCAAGGTTCTAATGAGATATTAATTTCAGGAAACAATTCAGTACATTTTCAAAATAGAAGAAAAAAAACAAAAAAACAGACATTTGTTAGAGTAAACAGTAAGCTATCACAGAAAAGTGCAATATACCCAAAGCATGAGAATAATTCTGTTATGAATAAATAAACAAGCTGTCCTTATTGCCAGTAGTTCCACTCAGCATCATTAAACAATTTTGAAGTAATTGCATAAGTGAAAGTGTCAGACCCTTAGAGTTTTTGTCTATGAACTTACAGAAGCTCAAATCATGCAGAAAAATTGAAAGTATGAACATTTCAGAACCTCAGCAAGTCTTCAACAAAAGATAAAAAATCAAGCACAAAGCTAAAATTCTATCTCTAATGTTCAGTTTCGACTTTGGTGCGAACAGCTATGTCGTTAATAGCTCACTTATGGTCTGCTCATGATGGGAAGTTATCATGGGTCACAGCCTTGGCCTCTAATGTTCCTCTGTCAGCTTTCTGAAATGACAGTGCAATCCCATGTGGAGATACATTAAAAGTTTGTAGAAGATTTTGCTAGAATGAAATCTATAGGATAATTCCACCTACGAGCAACAGCTGTTTGTCACCCACTGATTTTGGTTCTACACTAATTGCTATGCTAACAGATTGCTGATGATTTCTGAAGTTTAGAAACTATGCAGAAAGGGATGGTGATTACTAGCAGATCTGTAGGCAAAAAGTCGAAAAAAAAAAAGGGATTTTAAATTACACTGTATACACTGGAATTTTCACAAATAGTAGCTACTTTTTGCAGAGTACTGCTATTCCTTCCTGTTCAGTATTGTAAAAGTGTCCTAGCAATCAGGGGAGGTGTGTTTATTAAATTTCTCTGGAGAACTGCTGTCTGATGCTCTGCTACAAATTTCTATTTGCCTAAATTTCTAAATTTCTATCATCCTTCTATACGGTATTTTAACTATTACAGGAAGTTTTCAACCTGAGAAGCCATTTAACAACTGGCAAAATTGAAGAAAAACATTGGCAAAGTTGAGAAATCCCTTTTATCCCAGCTGAATACGGAAGAATACAAGGTATATTTTCTGCACTATGGCTTGTCCAGAGAAAAATGTGTTATAAAAGAACCGAGTCTTAGGCTATAGTTACAGATTTCATACTTGTGTTGAGACTGCTGAAGAAATACCTGTTCCAGGTCTCTGTTCCTCTTCCATTATTAAGGATTTTGGAGGGCTGCTAATGGTACCCATGTCCAGTTTTAAAGATTAACAGTGCTGATGGGAAACAGATTGGTTCAAACTAATAATCCTCTCTGGGACTGAAGTATTAGGGCTATGAATTGTAAACAAATCATGTATTAAACAAATAGTCACTAGAAATAACCACAGTGTATTTTATTGGTTATAATCAATAGTGGAAATATTAAAAGAAATCACTACAAGGGTTCACAAGGTGATGTAGCTTAAATGGAAATCATATGACATCACTGCAAGCCTTTAGATGCTCTCCCATGTGTGCACTTGCTTATCCTAAAAACTGGGTGTAGATTATGAGTAGTGACATGTAGAGTCCATATAATCAGGAGTACTTCAGTTTCTGAGTATTTTTTCTCCCCCTTTACCCCAAAATAAAGAGGTCTTCCCTTTCTGTTCAGCTTTGGAATAAGATGTTACAATTAACATTGACTATGATCTCATGCAGGATGTTAAACTAGAAAACCTTAAACTTCTGACCAAGCAACTGCGTTAAAAGCACATATAAACTTCCATTACCAATATTCCTCAGTTTGTCCAATTACTGTGCACTCTTTCAGTACATCTTTATCCTTCCCACTTTTTCACCACAATTCGAAATCATAAAGGGACAAGACACTCTTGATTTGATTTCTAAACTGAAATAGAGGCTACATTTATATGAAAAGTAATGAAATGTATAGCATAATGAAGGAATACTTCAGAAACATTCTTTTACACCTTGTTTAGTTTGTAATTAGCAAATAATTCTCCTCTTTTTTTTTTTCCAAAGCATTAAATCCACATCCTTTTTTAATAAGTCTACACAGTATTTCATCATTTATTTCAGTATTTCCAGCTAATATCAATTAACTGACTAAATCTAAGTATATTACATTGAATTATATGCTCTAAAATCAATAATTAAAGTCACTGAACTTATTTAATATCCAGTAGAGAATTCATTACACTTCATCAAAGGAATTTTTTCAGTATGTGCATGAAAGACTATTGGAAAAGAGCCTGAAAGCCATGCTACCATTAAGACCCAACTAGTAAAGAGCTAATCCAAGATAATTCCATTTTTGTAATATCAGGATATTGGAATAATGTATCAACAAGTGTTTTCCAAACATGCAACCTATTAGTATCATTCTTTCTCTAACTTAACTTAATGAAAGTATACTTCTGTATTAGTAAATTACAAAGAAGGATAAAGCCAATGTAAAAGGAAAAGGGTTCCTATTTGCGAAGAACTGAGATATATTATTACCATCTAATTTTTAGGGCTAAATTGTGATTCTGAATCCCAGTGATATAAGAATGCAAGTCTAAGATAAAAATGCAGAAAATATAAAGAATAAAAAAATAATAATAAAAAGAAGCTATTATTTACTCTCAATATCTGTTTGAATTTAAATTTAAGCTTGTTTTTTAGATTTATCTGATTTTACATTTTTCCACTCTTTGTTCTCATTGAATTTCCATATGTAAGTTAAAGGATTTTACAAAGTGGAACTTGCACCAAAATTCATAGATAAGTTCTAATTACTTATCCTTCTGTAACAATGTCTGTAAAAAGACAAAGCGAATGTCCATAATATTTTATGCTTGCAAAATCATAAAGCATCACACTGTTAATTGTAATCTAGCAAAAGTGTTAAATCTAGAGAAGCTGAGATTTTCTTCCCAGCTAAAACTCCACAGAAAGTGCTGTTTTCTGTTGTAGAGCAGGAGTAGAAAATGCCATCTAATTCATACAGATATACAATTTCTTGCTGAAATCAGATGATATCATCTTCTACAATGAGAAGACCATTCTTGCTAACAGAGATTAATGCATTTTATCGGAAAATACTGAAGAAAAAGATTTCAATATCTTCCTCTATGACATATCTTTTCAATTTTCTCATTGAATCAAGTTAAAACTATACCAGGAGCAGCTAGGGAGGGGGAAAAAAAAAAAAAAAAAAAAAAAAAAAAAAAAAAAAAAAAAAAAAAAAAAGAGTAAAAGTCTGAAAATGTTCACAGACAGTTTTGAGGTACAAACCAAATTAAAATGAGCCAGTAATATTTACAGGAAAAAAAAAACACCGAGGTATCACCAATGTTCACTTCAAATAGTTTTGTAGTTGCACAATTTCTAAAGGTCTCAGGGTTTAGAATATGACTAAGGTAATTTACCTCCCCATATGACATTGAATTTAGCAGTTCTTAATGATCACACATAATACATTTAATTCTCATGAACTGCAGCAGTGTAAGTGAAAATTGATGGAAGACTGATATAATTATACCCTACCAATAACCAGATTATTTTAAGAGGCTGTCAAAAAGATTAAAATGTAAAGATTTTATAAAGCCATCCTGGAATAGTATTTAATATGAATATTTCTTTGTTCAAATAAAGTGATTTTCTTCTTTTCTTAGTTCAAAGATAAAATAAAATAACTATAAAGAGAACTAAACTTAATAACATAGTGTCATCTATCAAAACAACATGTATCATAGAATCATAGTCATAGTAGGATTTGGGTAAGAAGGAACTTTCAAATATCTAGTTCCAACCTCTCTGATTTGAAAAAGTGTGTCTTCAGCCTGATCAAGATAATTAAACCTCGAATGCTTCCTGGGATGAGGCATTTACAACCTCTCTGGACAACCTGTTCAAATACTGCGCAGCTCTCACTGTTAAAAAAATTCCTCCTTTTATCTGTTTTGAATCAATCCCGTTTTAGTCTAAAAACTGTACCCCTTGTCTCTGCAACTAAAGAACCTATTATTCGGCCACAACTCAAACTTTGTGTCTGGTTGTCGGCCTCTCACTCAAGAAGGACATTAAAATGCTGGAGGGTGTCTAGAGAGGGGCAGTAAAGCTGATGGAGGGTCTGGAGCACAAGGCTGATGAGGGATCTAGGGCTTGGGGAAAAGGAGGCTCAGGGCAAACCTTATCACTCTCTACAAATACCTGAAAGAAGACTGTGATAAGGTGAGTGTCAGTCTCTTCTCCCAAGCAACAAGTGACAAGGGAAAATGGCCTCAGGTTGTGCAAGGGGAGATTTTGATTGGATATTAAAAAAAAAAAAAATTCTTTTTGGGAAGGTTTATCAAGCATTGGAGCAGGCTCTCCAGGGAAGTGGTTGAGTCACCATCCCTGAAGTTGGATAGGACACTTAGGGACATGGTTTAACGGTGAATATGGTGTTGGTACTGGGTGGTTGGTCAGATCTGATGATCTTAAAGGTCTTTTCCAGTGAATAATGATTCTACTTTTCAGTTATTTTATATACACTTGAAAAATCAAGTTTCTCGGATGACTATGTGTGCTTCAACTGTAACAATTATTAGCTACTTTCTTAAAATTAACTTCAGCTTAATGCTCTTCAATGAAAATAATTTGGGTTTTAGTGATAATGTGTATCAAGTGGTAAAAAATCCCTATTGCTCCATCTGATTTTTATGCTTAAAGACATCATCTGGCACTGAGAATACAAAATCCAAAACAAATGTGTACGCAGCAGGTACTCTCACTCTATTATCCATGTTTCCTAAGGCAACATTCTTACTCCATAATGCCAGCCCATGGCTGTCTTGCCTTCAGAGAAAAGGTGGTTACCTTTAGAGAAAAACAGAATGTGGGAAGTATATGAAGACTTAATCAATCTTGGTATCCTGTAGAGTCATAAGTTCAATTTCCCATCAAATCTCCCCTTGAAAAAATGCCAGCCTATTTGACTTGCTGTGGCTGACAGATGAATATGTAGATATGTACAGGAATTACTAGAATCTGAAATATTATTCATTCTACACTCACTTGCCTTAAGAACTAAAAAAATAAAAATAATCTATTACAGCCATATAAAATGTATATTTCATTTGTAAAATCAGGATTTTTTTTTTTTTCTAAAACCAAGAATTAAATATTCAAATTTCTTAACACCACATGGATGCTAATGTACTGTATTGGTTATCACTACATTTTTGACATTATCTTTTCACATTAAATAAAAATATCTGTATAGATGCATAATTATGACACAATTCTAAGAAACAAAACTGGACATAGGAAGTAAAAGTGAAACAATTTATAAAAATTCATTAGAAATATCTTTATCCTTCAGTTACTCAGGTATGTTGGCTCACAGCACTTGAATATAATATCCTGGCACACTGTTGCTTAGATCACAGTTACCAATTATTCTAGAGCAAATATAAATGATGAGAAATAATGAAAGACTTAATTCTCTATATCTCTCTCTATAATTGCTTTTCAAACTACTGTTATATAACCTCAGCTCCTCAGACAACTGGGAAGGAGAGGACCAAAGAAAAACACTGGTGATCTTTAAGAACTCAAAATACCTTGATAGCCTAGACATAGATTACTTGCATAGATAAAGATACTACATTTTTATGGCAAAGTGGTAGAATAATGAGTGGTGCATGAATAATAATAAGTAAAATATAAAACTCTATAAAATAGTGTGGAAAAATGGCATAAGAATTAACAGTGCATAAAATTAATTTTTTTTTTTTTTTTACTGTTCATTGTTTTAGTATTGTTGTGCATTACTGCATGTAGATTACTAGGAATTGTGAACACACATAAAGTAGTTGGATTGCCCTAAAGTCCTGCACTTGGCTCGGGGCAATCCCAAGCACATATACAGGTTGGGTACAGATTGAGAGCAGCACAGAAAAGAAGGACTTGGGTTTCTTGGGGATGAAAAACTGGACAGGAGCTGTCATTGTGGGCTTGTCCTGGGTGCAACAACAGACATGTGGCCAGCAGGCTGAGGAAGATGATTCTGTCCGTCTTCTCTGCACTCATGAAACCCCATCTGGAGTGTTGTATTGAACTCCGGTGCCCCCAACACAAGAGCATAGAGCTGCTGGAACAAGTCCAAATAGGAAGATCAAGAATGATCAGTGGACTGGAACACTTCACCTGTGAAGATGGGTAAAGATATTTGGGGTTGTTCAGTCTGAAAACTGTCTAGCAGCTTTCCAGTACCTTGGAAGGAAGCCTACAAAAAAGTTGTGGATGGACATTTTACAAGAGCATGTGGTGAGAGGAAAAGGATCCATTTCTTCAAACTAAGAAAGGCTACATTTGGATTAGATTTTATGAAAAATTCTTTGCTGTGATGGTGGTGAGGCGTTGGAATAGGTTGTCAAGAGAAGCTGTGGATGCCCCATACCTGGAAGTGCTCAAGGCCAGGCTGGAATGGGGTTTTCAGCAACCTGGTCTAGTGAAAGTTGTCCCTGTTCACAGCTGGGAGGTTTGAACTAGATGACCTTTAAGGTCCTTTCCAAACCAAACCTTTCTGTGTTTCTATGATAAATATTATAAGATTTATAGTGATTTGTGTAAGAGAATGCACCACACTTCACTTACAACAAAACATGGTATGTGATGTTTTCTTACAGTGGAACTAGGATATCTTCTGTGAATGCTAATAACTAGAGAATGCACTGGCCATTACTAAATTAATGAAGACCTGGGTAATTCTCAAAGCTCTACAAATGTTAGCTGAAGTATGCAATAATCAGATGATCGCATTTCAAACAGTTTCCCCGGGATTCAAACCAGTGTGATTTAATATTTTTAATCCATGATCTGGAAATAAACAAGAAAACTGGGAAGATTTATATGTGCCATAAAAGTTAGTGGAATGAGACGTAATGCAGAAAACACACTCAAAAAAACCTGTCTGGATTATTTGATAAGTGATGCACTTAGATTGCATTTACTCTGTACAGCAATATTACAATTATAAATCTAGAAAGATGGAATGCAAGTCATATCTACTCAATGAATCACTGCTTCTTATATGGAAAATTTGTTTTCTTAGTAGGATTCAGAAAACTGGTTGATGCAGTTTAATGAATTTATGGCTCTGTAGCCCATCTGCAGGATAAAGTGTTACATTAATGCAATAGTAAAACATGAATCGTTAGAGACTGGTACAGCAGGATGGACTAGAACAAGCTTGGTGTATGCTAGAACAAGTAATTCACAATTATACGATACTTTTTTATTCTGTTTAGAACCATCTGAAGCACCATGCATTTCTATCCTTACCTTATCTCATGTGACATTTGTCATTGTGACAAGAAGGCTTCCATCTAATTTGCACAGTTATCTTGTGAACAGTCTTAGCCTTAGTGCAAAAGGCCTATTTATGATGGGTTTCATTTTGTAAGAAACCTTATTATAATGTACCTTGGGAATAAAATACAGAATAATATTACGGTGCTTGTGTGTGGAGTGCAAGTGATTCTGAAAATAATGTAAAAGTCATAACAAATAAACCTGAACATAGCATAGTAAAGACTTTATGTGATAATGTGGTATTAAAAAAAAAAAAAAAAAAGTTAGCTTTATGAGTAGGTATGTTCTGATCTACTGATGATGCCCACACATACATTCCTGGAATGGATTTTGGGACATTATGTTTTTCTACTATCTTCATTTTAATAGAGCGTTAAAAAAGGGTGATGTATAAAAGTGCAATGAAAATGAGACTCTAAGTGAAGAAACTTTTCATTGAAGGATGGGCAGAAAACAGTTTCTAACTTTTAATGACATACAGCTGCAATATATAACCCTTTCTATGAAGAAAGTGTGCTAGAGAATACTGCGATATTTCATTTATCAGAAAAATATTTCAAAAGCTTACTTTAAGAAATGTCTGTTTACACTAGTGCACTGTTTTGCCCTAATAATAACTCTAGCTTTAAGGTCATGTCTGTTTAACCCCTCCTGGGTAGCCATGACCTCAGAATACGGTTTAAAAATATTGTAGAGTTTAAATGCTGCAAATAATGTAAATGTTGTAACATGCTCTTTTGAAGTGCTTGCTACCCCTGTTGTTTAAAGAAGTCATATCTACAAGTCACTGGCCATTTATCTGGGGTGACGTCACATAGGCAATCTTGTTTTCTTTTATCTCTTTTTTTTTTTTTTTTTTTTTGTTTTTTTTTTTTTTTTTTTTTGTTTTTTTTTTTTTTTTTTTTTGTTTTTTTTTTTTTTTTTTTTTGTTTTTTTTTTTTTTTTTTTTTAACATCCATCTGTTCACATAGATTCCACAGATTGTGCTTGTGGTTCTGGCTGTCATAGAACAAGAAGACTTAGCAAGTATAGCTTATATACTTTAAAAGTAGTTTGAAAGTGATTTAAGAACATGGAGAAATGTGTAGGCTCCAGGCAATCTAGTACCTTAGAGAATGTACCCATCCCAGAGCTGTAAACTCCAATAAATCATATTGTGAACATACTGTAAACATTTTCAGTGTTCCAGCTGGCAAAATGTATTTTCATGCACGCAAAATGCACCCTCTTCCAGAGTGATTTTTTGCTGTGACCAAAAGGATACAATTACTTTTTATACAGTGTTTAGGTTCTGCACTGAATTTTGTGCTTCCAGTCCAAATACAATATTGCCTTTTTGCCAGCATCACGTCATCTTCACCTGAAAAACATATCATTAGCACCTAGAATCAGTATGTACAGATATGATACAAACCAAAAGTAAAAACCTGTTCCATTTAAGGTCAATCAGATTTAGTTAGCAGTGGTGTGAACGTAAATGAGAATTAATATTTATAAACATCTCTGTCATTCGAAGGTTAAGCAAGACTTCTCAGTGAAAAGATCCAGATGATCCAGATGTTTTTTCTTCATTGACAGCAGTGAAGCAAAATGGAACTTTATAGCTTCTAATACCTTTTGGACTAAAATTTAATTGGTGAGTGACTTTATTTTGATTCATTATTTACAGATGCTGTTACATATAGGCTTTTATACGTTTAGGCACGTGCATCAGAAACAAGAGAAAAGATGAAGTGACTGTGCAGTAGAAATTGGAGTGCTGTAATGAAATCAAAGGGAAAATAAATCACAGGAACATAAATGTGTTTGATGCATAGAACCGAATGAAGCAAAGAACATATTAGGGCCTTGAGGGCACTGTTAGCTCCTGCTGCCCCTGCCTGGCAATGGAACCCATTTCAGCACCAACAGGACCATCAGTCCCAGATACCTTCACAGAAGGCAACTACATACGCAGTCATCATTTACCCTTGGCAAATCCACATTCCCTGTTCCCAGATACCTCATTGTCCTCCTTGTGCTCAGAAACATGCTGCCAGAGGATTTGTTCCATGATTTTGTCTGGGTCAAAAGTGAGGCTGAATTGCATGTAGCTCCGTGGATTTTCGATGTTAGAACATTTGCTTTTTCCAAACATTAAGTTCACATCTCCATGACCTTCTAAAGAATACTGAAAGGACACTTGATAAGACATCTGCCTGCTCTCTCATTACCAATATATGTAGCCCATTTGGCCCCATGAATTTGTAATGGACTGAGTTCAAGTGGATCGAGTTATACTGTGTTTGAAGAGGTAAAGTAAGCTTAAACAGAGCAGAGTTAAAAAATAACTTCTCCCTCGATCCTAATCTTCCGCTGAAAGTTCTCTCATTGGAATCCTGCATCTAAGTAGAAAGATCTTTAATGCTGGTGCTTAACCTAAGTTTCCAAATCAGTGCTCATGGTATTCCCAAACAACCATTCCTCAATCATCCTGCTGCAGGGCTTCTCTCACTCTGATCCACTGAGGGTGCTGTTTACCTCGCTGCAGAGAATCAGGTCCTTACATCACAATTCTCACCTTCTATTCTTGAGCTCCCTGTTTTTGCTCCTTCTCAGTGGAAGCCAGTAAAAATGTCCTGAAAATCCACTTTCATTACCTCCATACTACAAGCCAATCTAACCTTACTCCTCCAGGGGAAATGTTTCAATCAACAGCAGAGCAGAGGTTATGCTAGGAAGGTATAATTCCTGACAAATGCTGAGTAGGTCTGATGTCCCAGAATCCCAAGGATTCAGAGCTTCCATACATATCTCATGGTTTGAAAGACATTGTGATGGAAGACACAAACAAAATATATGAGGAGTCCAACAGAGAGCTGCCAGACAACCAGAAATCTCACTTTTTGTCCATGTCTCAGGGCACCAGAGATCATAGCAGCTTGTCTTGGGTCACTGAAAGCAAAAATCTTCAAGGTGGGATTCAAATGACAGTGTGAGAAAAAATGTAAATTACTTGTCTCAGTCTCTGCTTTGTCACAAATAGTTCAATCCTAGGCAGCACTTCCTCTCCAGCTTAATTGCACAGCCCCCAAGAGCGGCTATGGCTTTGTCCTGTCACTCTCACTTCTGCCTTGCTCTTCATGCTATGCCCTTAGCCCTTGTGTTAGTTGTCAGTGTCCTGTGCTACCCTCTTCTGATCTGTCACATCCAACTGAGCTCATGTCCTTAGCTGAACTTTACCTCTCAACTGGCCAGGCCTGCAGAAGAGTGCCACCTCATACATCTGACCAGATTTCACAAAGCCATTTTTTATGAAAAAACAACCCTCATGGAAAAAGACAGAATACATATATAGGAAAAATTATATGCATGAGCATATGTAGAGGATGTACAAACAAGATACTCTGGAGACAGTGTTTATGCATTTACGTAAAGTTTTTCAGAAATTACTTATCATACTCAGTAAATATAATTTAATTAATCAGCATCTACCCTTGATCCAAATATTATGTGTCACTTATCTTCAATCAGGGATTCAATACTAAATCAGAGGAATAGATTTCACAAAACCCAATATACATACCCTATTTTTGTGATTTTCTTTTCCTTTCATTTCAGTGAATCATCAGTTTCACCCCATGATTTCCATAAGAATATAAGCCCCGAAAGATTTTCTTCCCTGTGCATCAATTGCAAGACATTGGTTTGTCGATGTTTGTACTAAGCTTTAAAATATAACTGCCAGCTAATATAATGTATGAGTCCATTAGAAATAATATTTGAGAAACAGTTGAATGTAAATATTATCTCCTGATTTTTACCTTAATCTAAAGAATGTTAAGTATACAAATCATATATTTATGTTAGAAAATGTCAGCCAAAAATTTTAAAGTGAATTTGTTTAAAGTTTGATTCATACATATTTAATTGTGCTCCAATATATGTTGTGCCTACTTAATGAAAAAAAGTATTTTAAGTCTGTTTTTTTCAAAGTGCTCACCTCTTACAACTTCTTTCAATTCAAATTCCACATGCTGAGCAGCTTGGTACAAGAGGATGTATTTAGTGTTTTGTAGATATAAATATTAATAGAGAACTCTAACTTTAGGTGGTCATGTTTCAACCTTTCTTGATATGGCATATTAAATTTATTTCATTGACCATATGTAAACCCACAAGTGTACTATATTTCACACAGTAAGAAAATCCGTAGCATTTTTTCTAGATAACTAAGAAACATTACTTGCAAATCACTTTAAATTTAAACCTGGATTACAGAGAAAGCATTTTGAAACTCTGTGATAACTTGCTGCCAAAATACTGTTTACATTGACAATTTAATATGGTGGAAAAATAATAGTTTTCTATTTAGTGAAATTTAGGACCTGATCCAGATGGGAATTGCTTCCATAATAGAACTCACAAAAGCTGTCAGGCAACAGGTTATGTAGCATTGCCAGTGAAATGAAATTTTGCAAGGTAATACACCTTTGCCAAAAGATAATTGGGCACTCTGCATAGGTTACTTCTCAAGGAGGAGGTTTTCATCTTATATATAACAAAAAACTACTGAAGCTTGCTGATTTCATTAGTACAGTGGACATTCTCAGTGTTTATCCAGCATGAGTACTTACATTATCTAAGCATCATTACATCTGAGGATTGAGTTACTCTTTAAGTGCTTCAAGAGGTAAAATAAGATTAAATGGAACAGAGTTAAAGCAGCCAAGTTCCTCCCCTGCCATTCACGCAGAGAAGCATATAATATGCAACAAGCCTTGTCCAAAATGACCACCTTTTCAATACTGATGGAAAGCCAGACATGAAGGTGTGTGTCCTCCCATTTAAACTGATAAATTAAATTATCAGCCAATCATAGCAGGGTATGCAAGTCACCTTAGTTTTTACTTTGCTTGGTGGGTTTTTTTTATTTTTTTTTTTCATTTTTGTTTGGTTTTTTTAATAGTTCTCAGGAAATCACTTAAAAATGAAAACTTCAGTTAATTAGCTAGAAGGAACTAAGTCTTTGTTGTCTCCAGACCCAATGATTACGTGAAGACTGCACTCTGTCCTGCCTGTTGGCGTATGGTTTGATGAGATTTTCCCACATCACCCATGGGACTTTAAATTTTAATTAAAAGTTTTCTGGTTCCTTTCCCATGATATCACAAAAGTGAGCTCTCTCTCTCTCTTGAATAGTTTACATCTCGAACAATAGCAGTATATGGAAGTGGGTGAAAGAATATTCTGGAGAGAATATCCTAAATCACTAAATCATTTTAACTGAATTCTCATTTTTGATATTCATCATATTCCATTTTTGAATCAGGAATAATGACTGACTGTGCATCACTTGTCTGCCCTAAAAACTGAGGTTGTAAGGGCTGTTTCTAACATCTGTACTGGGGCTAAGGTTGGCATAACAAACTGGCAAGGAAATGGCTGATGTGCCATGGCCATGGAAATTCCCAAAACCAAAGCTTTGTTTGTACAAAGTTACTTTTAACAGGTTTTGAGACCTTCTCACCAATCACAATAATTGAAATGTATGTCATAAGTTAAGGTTCTATAAATCTATACATGAAATTGTGTAATGCAATAAGATAATATATTGAATTAAATATGTAATATATACTGTATATAAAATAAAACATAATGGAAATTATTGCATTTCATTAAGTCTAGATGAAATGTAAACTGAAAAGAAAGAACACAATTATTTAACTCTAAATAGAAAGGAAATAACTTCTAAAATATAAAAAAAAAACCCAACCTACTGTGTTAAAATAAAGCTAGTTTTACTCATGCAGTACAATTTAAGTCAGTAAGTCTACATTAACAATAATTCCCCTACATTTAGGGATGTTATAGCCCATAGCTTGGAAAATTTTAATTATTAATGAAATGCAGATTCTTGATACCAAAGCATGTTGACCAGTGAAGCATTTTATCAAGGATTCTAATACACTGATTTTCTCCAGAAATTTATAAATCTAAATTGGAAATTTTTCTTCTTCATCCAAAATACCAATTATTTCAGACAACTTATATTATTTATATTTCAACTCAGTCAAATGTGGTAAATTTTTATGGTGATATAAAGAACACAATAAGTTTCTTTCAATCTTCTTTCAGTGTTTATTAAATTATCAGGATAAAACTAAATAGTGGTGTAACATCTTGATATTATAAAAAATATTTACTATTTTTTTGATTTTATTTTTATGTCATAGTTACAGAACAGTATTATTTCATATTTTATTCTTCCCCAGGTAATTTTAATTCTAGATAAAGTGGCTAATCTTTCTCCACAGGTGATTTTCTTTTACTTTCTGTACTATAATCCTGTTATTTTCTTAAAATTAGACTTCATGTATGTAGCTGACTTTACTGGACTAAGACCCACTCCTTGAAAGGAAAAGTTTTAATATGTTTTCTCACCTCTGGCATTTTAAAGTACTTCTTACATATGTCAGATTTTAAAGAATATAATTTCAGAACTTTCTAAGTATAGCTCTTCTTGTATTCTGATAAAATAGAGTAATGCAGTCGAATGTGCCAGTAAATAGAGAAACCCTTGGTACCTACAGGATTTTATTTGTAATGTAAAAGGTAGAATTCATTCATATCAGTGAGGCAGTGTGAGGCTTGTGCACGTTTGTTAGAACTCCATATAAATCAGTGAGTTTCTCAGATTTTAAATGCCCCAAACAAGATCATAGTATCATATGATATAATCTAACACAAACTTAAATCAGTGAAATTACAATATGAAGAATATAATTATGTGGATTTTTTTTCCAAATTTTATACCTTGGAAGCTATCTGATTATCAAGAGCTGATAGCTAGAGATTCATTCAACGCTTTCCTAGCTGATTCATTTCAGGCTTATTTTTGCACCTAATGGAGATGCTAACTTTTTTTGTCACATTGTCATATACTTGCATCTTTCATCTGACAGCCACATGAGACACTACAAGCTGACTAACTCTGAAATACTTGAACAGTACATTTTATATTTTTCAAGAAACAGCCACTGTCTTTAGGGCATCATTTAATTGTTTCCCATTATTTGATAAAGGAGGTGCTACAACTGCATAGCAGACATGATCACTTGGGGAAAAAAGTCATCTTCTCAGTAACTTTTAGACTATTTTTGTTTTGTTAATCCTTCATAAGTAGCCTAGAGTAGTAAAATTGCAAATTTGAATTGCAACGTTGCTGGAGATACACCTGAAGCCTATGCAGTGCCTCAGTAGTTGTGGCTAAACAGAAATTGATGATATTTGATATATTTATTTCATTTTTATGTATTTGGTACATAGCAAGTGATAAGAAAAGGATTGAAAAATAAAGAAATTATAATTTCACTGGATTTTTAGCATTGTATGCAAATTTCAGGAACCAACTCAAAGTGTGTGTAAAGTTTGCCTTCATGTTTTAAGGTTATACTTAAATTCCAGAAAGAGAAAGGATTTCTTTTTTTTAAATAGGCAATTCATACACAAGTTGGGAGGCAACATTTTTTTTTTAATCACTCCTTGAATAACTTTAAAAATGACTATGTGGCCTTTATGCTTTTTTTTGGTTTGTCCTGCTTAGTTTTTTTTTAATCATAATGTGGACGCACTAAGTAACTTTCAGGTGTATTTAATTTTAGGGTTACAGTAGAGAGAATAGAAATATTTATGCCTTCCCTTTGAAAAAGAGTACTATTAACTGGTTCCTCACGTGTTCCTTTCCTGTTTAGAGTAAACTGTATCAAATGAAATCCTGACATTTTTAAAATTAAAACTTATGAGGGCCCTGTAGTTGTGGAAAAGAGTTGGCTACAGAGGCATTCAGACAAGTTTGCCCTCCTTTAGGGTGAAGCTAGCCCTCACTCCACCATGACAAAATGGAGCTATTTTTCTGAGTGAATTGAAACTCTTCAATTTTGTTAGGAATTTTACCCCTAAATACCTTTTTATTCCTAGAAATTTGAATATGTATTTTTTAGCTTCTGTCTCTGCTAATTTAATAATAGGATTTCCTGAGTAATCAGAGCAATGCTCTCTGCCTGCTAGCTGTGCTGATTTCAGTCAGCGGTTCATGGAGCATCAGCAAAATCTGGCAAATTGTCAAGGACATTCTGGAAGCCCACAATACTGTGAGTCTGACACTTCTCTTGATTCCTATTTTAAAGTGATCCTGGAGTTGACTGCTGAGTTTCAGTTTGTTAAGGAAAGTGTCCCGTCTGATTTAAACCTTCCATATGGATTTTTTGCCTCCCGTGGCAACAAGAGTGGATTTTGCTTTAATTTTCTCTGGAAATAACAATGGAATTCCAAGTTGGAATATTTGGGTAGTATTCACTTTTGGATGAACCGTCTGCAGCCTCACAGCTTCAGATATTAGTTGCATTATTTGCATTCTTACAAATAATCAATCATGAAGCACATGAATTTATGAATTATCTTCAAGCAAAAAAAAATGCCCCAAGTTAAAACCTGCACTGAGAGGAGGAAAATCCTGGAGTGTTGATGTTAAGCAGAATGAATAGTATTATGTTAACGTTGCAAGTTTTGTGTGCTCTTCCCTTTACAGCTTTGGCTAGTGAGTGCCAGCTGGTGTGCAGTGCACAGATTAGACTGGGATGAACAACATTGTTCACAAATATTCCAGTCTTTTCTGTTTCTAATGCATGGAGAATCCACTCAGGAATCACTTAAAGAATAATTAAAATTTTAGAAAGATAAAAATCTTACAAGTTTATGCATTTTTAAGTTCTCAGGACAGTAGATATAGCAAAAAAAAAAAAAAAAAAAAAAAAAAAAA
>VZRP01001681.1:204862-231534 GCA_013397995.1 Malurus elegans | reverse complement strand
AAAAAAAAAAAAAAAAAAAAAAAGGCTGCTGATGCATTGATGACTTGGGAAAAAAAGCAGCTTCACTGTAGAAGGGGACTTGCAAATACACAAAATTATGCAGCTAGTAGGGAAAAAAAAGACTATCATCAAAACTGGTAGCTTTCATCAGACTGCTTTGCAAGGAGTGTAAGACATGCTTTAACACTCCTCTTGGAGATGTAAATCCCTATATTTACTATGTTGTTGAGCCTAATTTGCCTGTCCACAGAGTTTGATTCTTGCCAAAACCACTCCTCCACTCTTTGTTGCTGGAAACAAACCACATCTGTCTCTGGATGTCAGCTCAATCCTTGAGAGTTGTATACCAATGAGGAAGAATAAAAAGCCCTTGCAATATTTAGAAGCAGGCTCTGTTCATTCAGTTAAGAAGCCCCAGAGATGTAATTACAAAGCAGGTGACTGGCTGCTATGTATGTTGATCTTTAATCAACACATACTCAAAGCTAGAAACACATAGTACAAGAAAACAATTAGTTAATTTAATAGCTAAAGAAAAATCAAATGGGAATATGTTAAGAGCAGCTCATTACCATGCAAGCATTTTGTGTCATAAAACACAAATTTATTTGGAACCTATATGATAATTTTACTGAAACAAATTGTTGAAAAGGTTAAAATGTCAATCGTCAACTAGAAGCATTTTAAATAAAAAACAGTCAAAACTTTCATTTTATATTTATTAACTATGTTTCCCTGCCTTTTTTTGTAAATATTAATTTGCAAATATGAAATAAAAAAAAAAAAAAAAAAGCAATTAGTCACAAAGCCATGGTATTTGGTAATTCTATGTTAATTAGCTCCACTAAATAAAGTTTTTCCTAATTTGCACTGGTTTGAGAAAGGAGGAGGTTTGTTCTCTTTTGGATGAAAATAATCAATAGCTATAGAAACATGTGAGAGAGTTCAACACTTTCCTGAGATCTTTCCCTTATCACAACATGGCCTGCTATGATCACGTTCATGATTTATCAGTTCATGATAAATTCATGAACTTAATTAATTAGTCTGTATGAAATATGATTCTCCAATTAGACACTTTCCCTTACCAAGCAAAGGTAGATTTTCCCTTTGTAAACATACCTAGCTCCCCAAGTAGCCATACTTGTTCCATTATGCAGTTTATTTATTTTAACTGCTTTTATTCAGTTGGGTAATTTTAGACATTTATATTATGGCTTCAGATTTAAATTTGATTTGTTTATCTTTTTCGTTGCCTGTTCATATCACTTTGACTTTTCATTTCACATTATCAAGTTGTCTGAGCCCCAAAAATGACAGCACTTATGAGAATATCCTACCTTCATGTGTCTAAAATATTATAATTTTTTTTTTAAATAAAAGAACACATGGGAAAATATTATATATTTGTATACATATGGTTCTATATGAAAAAAATAGAATTATCAGAAAATCAGTTGAAATTACTAATGTCATACCTTTTCTTAAACATATAACTTCTGGTTACACATGGTTATGGTAGTTTGTACTCGCTTGAAGATGGTGCTATAGTAGCATTTGAAAAAAAAAGGGGAAAGAAATTGTAAGAGTGTAGAATGTTTACATCTGGTCACATCCTTTACTCTAGTCAGCCCTTGGTGTAGAAAGTGTTTGGCTACTTTTCTGGAAATTCTTTTTTTTTCCCTGGTTCCTTTGAGTCTCAAGGTGTGTGCAGGACATGATTTAAGTGATTTTTTCTGTGGCTGTAGCCTGATAACTCTGATTTTCTCCTGCCTACTGTGGGCAGTGAAGAAGTCCAGTGAGGATTGAAACCTGCTTGGTGAGATTCTGATTTGATATTTGCTGGATCCTGACCCATGAGAATGAACAACTCATGTAATACTGTTCCACTGATATAAAACATACTTCTAAACATCACAAGTTCTTTCTATAAATCTATTTATTGTGTTAGCAATGTCTTTCTTCCTGGCCCTTCCCCCTCCCCATTCTTGTCTATATTTTACAAAGTGAGGAGCAAAACCAGAACCCCCTCAGCAAATCGTGACCAAAATGAGTCTACATAGTTTTACATACCGAGTGCGCTAGAAAAAAAAAGCGGTTAGAGGAGTGGAAGTGACTGGCAAAAAAATGTAATACAAAGTCAACCTGGAGTGAGAGAGAAGAAAATTATACAGAGAAAAAGCAATATATTTCAATGGGAGGGCTCTATGCAGTAGGAGCAGCTAAATGATAGATTACCCTGAGTAAATATAAATATATATTTCTGCATTCATTTATTGAACTGGCTTCAGTAAATAGACACCTCTTGTAACCTCCATGAGGAATAAATAGAAATTGGATTCTTCATGAGCAAGGAAACCACATTAGTGAGCAATATTTTACCTGTTAGTGCCAATAAAATTACAGCAATTCTGCTCTAAGAATACGTGTTTGACAGAGAAGCTTCCCTGAATGAATTAAATTGTATATAATTTTTTGTTATTTAACATAATTTTCTTTCAGCCCATTGCTTTTGAAGGCCAAGTAAGCTTACAGATATAATAAGGAAGAATCTGATCTTTTACAATTTATTGATGCATTTCACCTTTCACTGCTAACTGTATTTATGAGTTCCTTAAATGCACTTTCAGGTCCTGATTCAACAAGGTGCTTAGAAGCAAGCCTACATTTGAGAATGAGTGCTAAAATCAATAGGATGACTTAAGCATTTATATTGTCAGTTCAAGCATCTTGCTGATTTGGAATGTCAAGTGAATTAGAGGCAGATGGTTGTGTATATCTCATTTGATGGTTAGCAGGGAGGAAAGCATGTAAACTGCACAGCAGGTTTAAGGCTTTGGAGAACCTGAACAGGATTGTCTTGCAAGTTTTCTTTCCAAATTAAGTCAAACCCTATTCCCTTACTGAAAGTCTAGGTGGGATGCTGCATTACAGACTTTGATATATCTAAATCGGTCTGGTGAATGTCGTCGCATAACTTAAAATTTCAGTTTTGGCTGAGAATCATAGCTTTTATGCTCCTTCTCCCATATCTGGTGTTTCATGCTACATTTGCCTGGAGATATGTGAATTCATACTAGGCATCCTTATGTTCCTTATTGGATATAGATTATGTGTTTATACCCAAGAACAAAAAAAAATTGCAAATTACAGTATCTCAATGAATGCAGGGATTTCTAATTAAAAGCAAGATTAAAAATAATTGAAAAGCTACTTAAATGTGCATTAGGAAGAAGGCTGGTAATGGTTTGTTGTTTTCCCATCTCCTTTCCTACTTGGTATGTGACAATATTAATACTTGATTTTTCTTTCTCTTGCATTAGAACACTGCTCCTTTTTACATAGTTAACACTGTTTTTTCTGGTTCTGCCTCCATCTTCTGTGTGATGCTTTTCTTTCCCTGACTCATTTCAATGTGCATTAAAACTGAGAAAGCTCTGTCTGAAGGTGTTTATAAACATTGGTTCCCTTTAATATGTTTAATTAATATGTCTTGTTTATACTCTCAAAGTGAAAAAAGAAAATTCATTGAAGTGCTTATAAATAAAGGAGTTTATAAGCATCAGGAAAGGGCAGTGAGCTATTTAATTCATAAGCCCTTTTTGCTTTTTTGCTTTAGTTCTATTCACCATAAAATGTGACCAGGAGAATGTGAGTGAATGTAAAAAAAGTATTTCTTGGTGGTACTATCTTGCATTACAGGATCAGCTTTCAGGACTCACTTTATTTCTTTTGTTTCTTGATATGTGATATCAAGATTTTAATGCCACACAATTTTAGCAGACCCATCTCTGCTTGTTCAAAAGAGCAGTTATCTGACATTGTGGAGGTCTTTCTTTTTCTTTTTCTTTTTTTTTTTTTTTCTTTTTTGGGTTATTTTGAAGGTAAATTTAAAAAAGAAGAAAGTAACAGTCAAAAAAAGTATACTCACTCTCTCATTTTTTAATTATATAGAAATTATTAATATATTTTCAGAGTTCTCTCTTTAATACCTTTTATCAAAAAAGAAAAAAAAAAAAAAAAGTTGATGCCTAACAGAAAGGAAGACGAATGGAAAGGAAAGGAGAAAGTCTTACATGAGTCTAGAAAATTGATTGTTTTAAGTAAGTTTCTGGGACTCAAGTCATTTATACATGTATCATACTGATTAAATAAGCTTTCAGTAAACATCAATATTTTCTATGAGATGATTTACAACTCAAAGGATCTGTGGCTTATCAGGAGACGAAAGGCTATTCCACCTTTCAATTTATTTTTTTCTTTTAAAAAAAAAAATAAAATTCTTCAACAGGCAAATTTTGCGATAGTTTTAACCAACAGTGTTTACACTTGAACCACAAATCTCTTCAAAGAAAGAAAAAAATAATCCATTAACTTGAAAAATGTTCATCAAAGAGCATAGTACACAGACCTGCCTGTGATTATCTCCAGGTATAGTCAAAATGCACCTTTACCTTAATGGAAAAAAATTGGCAAAAACACAATTCCACAAGCTGGGAGGGGAAAAATGAAGCAGGAATAAACTCACAAAATGTCCACAGAAATAAAGCAAATAGCTTTTATTTTAAACAGAAATACATTTGTGGCCCAAAAAGGGAAAGAGTGACCACAGGGTAAGAGGTTTTTTAGGAACACAGTGGTTTTCCTACTTATGCCTGAAGACAAGTGAGCAAACTAAAATAAAGGTGCTTTTCAACAAGGTAGTTCCAGATATTGCAGGTTGATTTAGTCTAAAATATGTAAGAAAGAGAGTTGACTCTGCCTTTGGGGAAGGTTATCCTAAAGGAGTGAGATGTTTTCTCATATATACACAGCCCTAAGGCACAGTCAGGCTTCTGGAAACAGCAAATGACATTTTGCAATGACATCAACTCTCTACCCTGATGCTGAAACTGAACAGGTCTGCTTGTATAGGGACAGATGGCCAGCGTGAACAGCTCAAGAAAAAATAATTTGGAGAATGAGATTTGCCTTTATCTTTCCAGGTCATATTCCTATTATTTGGGGCAGTACTTGATTGTCTTTTCCATTTCCCTTAACCAAAAGCTTGGGAATGCATATTGCTTAATCATCTACTGCCCCACAGGTAGGCTCGGCCACAAACCTGTGGCTACAGTGTGAATCTGCTGGTGTGACAGAATCCACTTGGACAGTGACACTTGGAGAGTTAATCAATGCACACACGTGCCCGCTGTCATGCATAAGGGGATTGAGACACAAGAGAATTTACTTCTTGTGATGAGTAAATGCATGGCAAGAGATAATTCATATCAATTTTTGTTTTCAATTCTCTTCAGCCTGCTGGGAGAGAGAGCTCCTATAATTTATGTTTTGCAGTGTCAAGGGAGTAGGTAAAAGCACACGTTGTAGGATGTTGAATTATAGTATGACCCTTCGGTACATTAGCCTCTCCTCGGTTCCTGCATGTATCCATGTATTCATGCTCCCTCCTCACAGCACCTCAGAATAAAAATGATGTTTCACCTCTTCTTTGAGCTTTCTCAAAAGTAGTTGATGGATAGGCCGCTGTTTGCTTTAGCACTTTGAGACAAGTGTTGTAATATATTTCTGTGATTAACACAGAACATCTGATGCACAGTAAATTCAGCTTTGCTGAGAAACCTTCATCTTCAAATGAAGGAATTTGTGATAATTGAATGACAACTGGTATTTAAGAATTAAAAACACTGAGAAATGCAAAAGGAGGAGGAAACTGGTGAAGATGTTAGTATTTGCCTGACCAAGGAAGTACTAATTAGCTCAGTGATATGCAGAGATTTCAAGTACTTGTAGTTCACACTTTTAAACAGTGAAAGGAAGGGAAATGAAATTAAAACTGAAATTAGAGTCCAAACAAGCATTTATTGTTGAAGGTTTCTTGGTGAAGTAAGATCTTACTTGCTCACACTGTTTTATTCCAACCCCAGTATACCCTAAAATAGCATTACAAACAGCAGTATCTATGGATATTAGCATCCAAATTCATAAAATGCAGAAAAATCTTTGCTCATCTTTCTGGGAAAATATTTTATATATATTAAAGTTCATATGTATCCTTGGTTGCCTTTTCCTTCAGGATCACGAACATGAATAGGACTGCAGGAACAGATGAACATATGTACAGGCACTATGGTTTGCATTTTATCCATACTTAAACAGTGACACACTTCTGACTAAGCACAGCTAAAAGAGTGTGTTACAAAGCCAAAAGATGAAGATCTAAAGAGAACTTTCCTGCAGAGAATGGGTCCACAGACATGGTAGACCAAGCTTTAATAAATTTAAATCGGATCCTCTTTGGTGAGGAAAACCTCGGTGACAAAAAGGATGTTGAATGGCTGTGAATTTTCTGGGAATAGTACAAAAATTGTCTTGGGGACACTACACAACACTGTCTACAAAGATATAGCATCCCTATTGCAATTAAATAGAAAAAAAAAAAAAGAAAAAGAAAAAAAATAAATAGAAAAATGACACTGCTTCTTGATCTGCTTGGAAATTATTCTGCTACAAGGACTTTCTTTTTCAGTTCCCCTCCAATATAACTACACTGCACAGTTGTGTCTAATGACTATTGCCGCAGAATACATAGATCTGCATATCTGGTAGAAAATTAGATACCAGTGTGATAGAAGTGTTAAAGACTAATAAATCAGGACAGCTTCAGACTTCAAAGCTACCGTTACTGGGTTGGGTGTATTAACAAGTGACTCTCAATCATGATCACTACATCTATAAAACAATTGGTGTCCACAAACTTACCCAAACTTGCTGACATGTAATACCATGGAGGGTAGGCATTATAGTTGGAACTGATGGCTGTAGCCCTTCACTGCCCAAGGTCTGGGTGATCAAGCTTGAGATTTTGTTGAGAAGTCAGAATTGAAATAGGTTTCCTTCTGTTTACACCCTTATTCCTTTTTCATTTTTTCTTTGACAGCCCCATTCCCAAAAGAAATTCATAGAATCATAGAATAATTTAGGTTGGAAAAGGCGTCTAAGATCACTGAGTCCAACCATTAATGCAACATTTTCAAGTCCACCACTGAACTACGATCCTAAGCTCCATCTATACACCTTTGAAATATCTCCAAGGATGGTGACACCACCACTTTCCTGGGCAGCTTGCTTTGATGCTTTAAAACCCTCCCTGCGAAGACTTTTTTTTTTCCTAGAATCTAATATAATCCTACTCTGCTGCAACTTGAGGCAATTCCCTCTAAACAATGCTTACTGACATTTGTCTCACTAGAGCCTTCTCTCCGTGGTCATAGGGAGTGGTAAGGTCCCCCTGTGCCTCCTTTTCTCCAGGCTGAACAATCCCAGCTCCCTCAGCCACTTCTCATGAGACTTGTGCTCCAGACCCTTCATCAGCATTCGAGGTCAGCCTCACCAGTGCTGAGTACAAGTGGATGATCTCTGCCCTAGTCCTTCTGGCCACAGTAATCTGATTATCGTGGTCTCTTTGGCTACCTGGGCACATGCTGGGCTATGATCAGATGGCTTTTGACCAATACCCCAGATTCTTTTTTGCTGGGCAGCTTTTCAGCCACTGTCCTGTAACAGGGCATGGGATTGTTGTGACTCAAGCACAGGACAGAACACTTTGTCTTGTTAAACTTCATACAAATGGATCCCATTGATCCAAGCAGTTCTGCTCTGTGGAGCCTTCCTACCCTTCAACACTCCCACCCTGTAGGTGTGATCTGCAAACTGACAGCGAGTGCCCTTAGCACCCTCATGCAGATCATTGTTAAGCAGAACTGGCCCCAACACTAAACCCTGGGGAAAAAAGAGGGTGATTTAATCTGCCTTTGACATTCTAATTTTGTAGTCCAGATTTGTTTAAGTCGCCTTATTTTTCAGTATTTTTCTTATTTAATTGAATCTCAGAGGGAGTAGCAGGAAGTAATGGGCAAAGTTCCTCAGAAGTTTGATGCTATTTTATATCTTTATAAAAAACTGGACGACAGGGTTAAAAGAACCCCACTTACATCAGCCATATGGATGGCAGCAAACAATATAAGTCCAGTAGAGGGAGGGGCCATCATTCAAAGAGGCCTAAGCAGGTTGGGTGATTAGGTCAGCAAGAGCTGTGAGACATTTAGGACAGAAAAATCCCAAGCTTTAGTATTTGATTGTGGTGCATCTGCAGCAAAACACCTGGGAATCCTGTTTGACAAGAAGTTGAATATATTCTATAAAAGTACCCTTATAGCAGTGCAAGGAATTTTTTGTCCACAGTTGAGGCATTGTGGCCCCCACAATTCAAAAGACGTTAAAAAATTAGAAGGAGTCATGGAGCCACCAAGGACACCATGAAGAAGGCATGAGGGTTGGAGAATTCTAAATATGAGTGAAGGACAAAGGGATTAGATTTGTTCAGCCTAGAAAAAAAGAGAAGTGTATGTGTGATGGGAGTTATCATATCCTTCCATTCTTCAATGAAATAGAGAAGATGGATGTGTCCCCTTCACAAAATGATGGGACAGGACAGGAGGGTATGTTCACAAGCTGTTTCAGGGGAAATATCTCTGAATAGGAGAAAGAAACCTCTTCACTGTGGGAAGAGTTACACAATGGCTGCCCAGAAATGTAATAGTATCTTTGTCATTGGAAACACATAGCTTGATGGGTCCTCAGACAAAGCAATCTAAGGCTCTGCTTTCAACAGGAAGTTGGATCAGATGGTCTCCAGAGGCCTCTTCCAAACTAGACTTTTCTGGTTATAGGATTCTGGTGTATTTCCTGCTTCTTTTGCAGGGTTGTTCTGACTCTACCCTATACCCTTCCTGCTTGTTCTCAGAATTATGTTCATTCTCTAAGCTATCTTTCCTGCCTGCAGATTTCATGTCTTGCATCTTTTCTTCACCCTCTTTGGGTAACTGTGACACAAGTCTCTGTTGGTGTCTTTGCAGTAATGTCTCAGCTGTGTTAGAAAATACAATTTTTGGTGTCAAAATGCGGTAAAATTCTAGCACGCTGTCACCAGTTATGCACTTCTCTCTGGGTACAAGATTGTAAATATTAATTGTATCTTGTTTAGTATGAATCTATTTTGTGCATGCTTTTGGCACAGCACTTAACATATCTGTAATCATTGCAGGACAAGGGCATTTAAGGATGATAGAAATAATTCTCCCAGGTTTAGGTGCTCTGAAATTCTGCAGCAGATGGTAAAGCAGCAAGCAATTTGGGCGAGGGGGCATTGGCAACCCAAAAGGTGCATGAGTTGTAAGGTAAAGGTAAAATCTTTTTGTGCTGAAATAACACAACTGTTACCTTAATTTTCCCAGGAATAATGGGCATGCTTTCTTATTAGAAACTGAATATATATGTTTTGCCCATTTTATTAGGGAAATCGCTGGCAACAAAATGTATTGGACTCTTAGGCAAAAAAGCTCTTGGGAAGTGCCTTGTGATGACAGGCCCTCATATGAAGAGGTCACTTTAATGGTGGGCAGGTGAACAAAGGCAATTCATGAGAACCTCTTGACCAGACAGAAACAAAAATGAACCATGACCTGCACTCTATGAGTTATTTCCAGACAGCTCTCAGATAAATTAACACACTGAAACCTAATTACACCACAATCCTTTTATCTTGTCTTTTTCTCTCAAGTCTAGGACAAGTGGAAGTCTTCATAAATCTGAAATATTACAGGCCAATTAACATGCACACAAGCTGCATATTCTGTAATGGGAATAGAGTTAATCTAACATAAATTTCCTTTTGGAGACTGAGTAACATTAAAATATTTGTCCCAACTCTTGTCCTACTTGTGCTGATTTCTCAATAGAGTAATATTATTGATTCCAGTGGCATAAATTGAGACAAGTTTTTGTTTTTTTCTCCCAACATTTAAAGTATTTGGACCTGATTGTTATTCTCCATTAGTCAATAGAAATTTAATGGAGAAAGCTATGTTAAGTAGGATAAGTGATTCATTTTACTCAGAATTCCTCTATTCTATTAAACTTATTATAGACCACATAGTTAAACATCATATTACTTCCAATGGTTTTGTATCATTATTTACCTGATCACTGTATTACCCCGGACTCACATATTGGGAAAAAATATTTTACTCTTACAGAATTCTATCAGCCTGGACATGCAGAGGCGAAGGCCTTGAAGGGTGCCTATAAGGACCATGTTTTGTATGCATTTCCAATTATTTTATGAGGCTTTTCATAATAACAGCCATTTTATTACAGAACATGTTAAATTTTTGATTGTAAGATTGAACAGAGAGTGGTATGGGTTAGATCCTTGTTTTGCCAAACCAAAAGCTTTGTTTTAGACAGATATTGTCTGCAACAGATGCTTATTTAAGAGTAAAAGAACAGCAGCACAGAGTGCAAATATACAGACGTTGTCCTGGCTTCCATTAATTTATGGCTCATTAAATTCCTGATTTCTAAATGGTACCTTTTATTTCAAGGCTAAGTAGTTTGCTTTTATTCTCGTGAATTTGAATCATGGAGCTAAACAATTGTAAAACCCTTATTAATTTTTTGTATCCACAATGTGTCCCAGAAATAGTGTCCTCTGAAGCACAACCCTTTTTCACTTTTATTTTGAAACTTTGACCAACTTAATCTGACACCCCCTCATTCTTGTCCTAGATGTGTAACCAAGTAAAGGTGATTTTTGACACTATTTACAGAAGCCCTCCAGTCCCAGGGTGTTTTGAGGGAGCAGGTCTGGGCTCTGTGGGGCTGTCCTTGTCCCAGATCAGGTCCAGGTGTCACTGGCTGATTTGGCTGCCTGCAGGTGAGTGGCTCTTACCTCCCAAGGGCTCAGAAGGGATGTGAGATCTGACGGGGATATAGGCTGTGCAGAGAAAAGGTATAAAAATAAGCTCAAACGGGTCTAAAATTGACAAGGAAAGGACCTTCTCCATGAACTCCAGACTCCACATACTGAAGCCCTAAGGATGAAAATTTGTAATCCTCTTCAACAAAGTGAGAATGAAACTCCACCTGAACAGAGGAATGCCCAAAGGGTGAGCACTAACACCAGCGAAGAGGACAACAGTAGGACAGAGAGTTTTTTGCCATCTATTTTTGATTGTTGTATTAGTAAAGCATGTTTGCAGTAATTAGCAGTTTGGGTGTATTAGATTTATTTTTTTTTCTTTTTTATTTAGCAGTGCATTCTTAAGCTCATCCATTGCCTGTGACAAGATGTAAGAATTCTTTGCAATCAGGTGGTGACTTTGTGAAAGCCACTTTGGACCAGTAAGTCCTGTAAGTTCTCTAATTTTGGAAAATTTTAATAGCATGTTTCATAAGGAGCAGAAACTTGATTTTTTAAAATACAATAATGAAAGCTTGTGCTTCTAATTCATTTGCAATACTAAAAATCCCATCTCTAAATCAAGGGACTTTTCAAGCACTTTAAAGTCTTCATCTGACATTCAGTACAGTTTAATGGATTTTAATGGATTTTAAAATTTCTCCGGTTAAGTGAACTATGAAATATTTTTTTACAATTATGCAGAAAAATGTCAAAGGCCTAAGCAAGAATTTCCTATAAATTCATTAAAAAATAAAGAAGCTAAAACAGTGAAGCAAAAAATAAAAAAAAAAAGAACCATGAAACTACAATGGTTTACTACTTATGAAAACAAATGTCTTTCTGAAATGTAGCACCATGTATTTTTTTCCTAAACAGTTCAGTACAAATCCAGAGATATACGATATTCTCTTCCTCTAACTTATACACTTGTGCATTGTATTGAATAAATTTTATTTTTATCTGATGGGATATTGGATTTTTTTTTTTTTTTTTTTACTTTCAGACTAAGATTCTGAAAGACCTATATTTTTCATTTCACAGTGCAAAACAGAAATAATTTTCTTGACATTCAGTTTTACCTTAGTTCTCTCAGAATAATTATTTTCTTCAGACTCCTGTGCACTTACAGATGTGATTGCTACAGAGGGTCAACAGTACATTAAGTGCTACAACCAATCAAGATGAGAAGAATATCCTGCCTGGTAAAGGGCTGAGTAACATTAAATATGCCTGCTCTGCTCTTCAAAGATATATTGGAAAAGGGGAGTAGGAGCAATGAGATGAAGGTCATTTCATGCCATCATATCAGGAACTAAGGCTGCTCTGTGGGCACTTTGGGTGCTGTACAAAGAAGTTGTTTGTCTGTCATTGTCTATCTTTTCTTCTCATATCAACATATGAATAAAAATTTGTAGACTGTGAATGCATTCTCCTGTTTGAATCAGTAAAGCACAAAAAAGGAAAAAAATACAGGAATAGCAAAACTGTAACTGTCCAGGAGCCCTTTCTTGTTTTCAAAAATTTGCTATTGAGCATATTACTGAAATACATTGCAATAAAATTATTTAAAGCATAAATAAAAAAAAAGTGTTCTTTGTTTATTTTTAATATTCAGCTTACCTTTAACTTTCACTGGAGAAAATGCACAAATGCACCCTGTTTTGTTAGAAATACAGGATGTTTTTTTTGTTTTTTTTGTTTTTTTTTTTTCAATTTTACATTGGTAGTTCCTATAGGAAAAGGAATGATCAGAATAATGGTCTGTATAAACCAGAGAACCATACCAACATATTTTTAGCTGTTACAGATGAAGCTGATTTGGTTCATCCAGCACCATTTCTTCTACAAATTTCAAAGAGACCACATTTTATAATGGGAAGGGTCATCTGACAGAGTGGAACAGCTGGTGAAAGGATTTAATCTCACATTTTTGTGGTCATGTAAGAACTTGCACATCATTTGCATTTCTAGCATGTCATTTCAGTTTCTGTCCAAATACCCTAGCACTGTCATATGCAGATAAGAAGGTGGGAAGAGACTGCAGCGCTGCACTTCCCTGGCAATAAGAATGTCCTCGGTGCTATTGAAGTTATGGGCATAATGAGAAATATTTTCTCTTCTCCATCTACTATTCTGCACATAACGTGGAGAAGGATATAGTGACCCCTATAAATATGCACAGGGATGTAAACCCATGGGAAGAAGATCACTTTTGCAGCCACAGAGAGATTACTGTGGAGACAGAAACCTGAAGGATCAGCCTCACCCTCCTTTTTGAATCTGTTGAGCTGCGTAACTATTTAGCAAGTGTTGGCATCAGAGGGATGCAAATTTTAATTTTCTAGAGAGGTCCATGCTCCAGTCAACAGAGCGGTGAACAACAGAGTCATGATGCTGAAGCATGTGTGGATTGCATGTGTTGATTTATGTTGCAAACTAAAGCTTGAATAAAACAAGGCAGGAAAGGTCTACTGAAGTCCTTAGTAGCTGCAAATGACCCACCTGTTGAATAAATACCCAAGAGCATAAAAAATGTTTTAGTTAAATATGTATTCTGAGTAAACAAAAAATTAGATAATAATCTAATCTTTTGCTTGCAGACAAGTTTCAATATATGTTTCAAAGTGATTGTTTCAGTTCAGTTCCAATTTGAGGAAAAAGTATTTTGGTTCAGCTTAGAAGTAAAAATTCTTCTAATAGATAATTTAATAAAATTTTCTATTAGAATGAAATTTACAGGAAAATATTCAAAAGTTTTAGTTTACCTTTTAAATAAATTGTATTGTAATCCAATTGCTGGAACTCAGAGATTTTGATGTCCCATTTCCCCTATGTGAATTGCTTGAATCTGAATTTTATGTCAAACTTAGTCTTTTTTCCACCTTCAAAGAAGCATTATAAAATTGATTAAAAGACAATTCCAAGCCAGAGGACATTTCACCCTCTCTTGTTTTTATACTGACCTTTTACCTAAAGACAGAGTTCCTTTTAGACTTTAATATTGCTTGATTTCCTTTATTTGAAAATATTCCTTTATTTGATCCCTGTGACAAGTTTATTGGGTATGGACTACTCACAGGCAATATTGGGATCATAGATATACAACAGGAAAAGTAGTTGAAAGTTTTGTTTTAAATAAATTCAGATTCTCTCACGTTTCAGGAACAATTTTGCCATCACTAACAAGTATTCTGGGCTGTAAAGAAAGTTTTAGCTGCCCATCAGCCCAAGCCCCCATTCCCAGCCAGTGATACCAGGAAAGCTATTTTTCCCAGGGCTCAGAGGAGAGCAAAGCAATCCGGAGTGACAGAGTCTCATAGCTCCTGCTTATTTCAAAATTCAGAAGCAGCTCAGGTGCAGAACTTAGCTTCTTACAGAGGCAAGCATAGAAAAAGCAGACTGCACAGTTAAATAGTTAATTACTGGGCCAAAGATCTGAATGTCTGTCTACACCACTGTCAAAGAGTCTGAGACATTCAGTAATATAAAGGCAAATTTTAGCTGTGTGTTACTCGTTCACTGATTGCTCACTTTGGAGGAACTGATAAATGCGACACAAATCAATGCATTTTAAATACATGAGGCTAGAAAATGGAAGTCAATCTGGAAAGTTAGATTCTGTATCTCTAGCATTTGCTATGTGAATACAGTAAATTCTTTGATTTTATAGTCTCTGACCCTTGTCTATATAACCTTCCTAACATACTGCTCACAAAAAAACAATTTTATCATTTTAATTTATTAAATCTACTTCGGTTATGTGGATGATCCTTGAAGAAAATTTAATGAAAGAACTAGCATTTCTGCATTCAGAACAGGGGTTGAACACTGTGCAGTGATCCTGCACGCAAGAATGGAGCTGAATGGGACTAACTGATCTGCAAGAATGACATAAAATAATGTGGCATAAAGTACAGTGTAATTATATATCTGAGGAATTATCACAATGACACACACAATTAAATTATTGCTTTGCTGACAATCCATATTCTAGCATCTCTTACTTGTGAATGTTTTTGACTTCATGATGATTTTACGGCACGTAATAAAATCTCGGTGGGAGAGAGTAGATGATGTGGCAAACCACATATATTAAACTAACTCCGTCATATATTTATTTCTTCTGAAGAGAGATGAGTGAATGCTTCCATTATCTTCATTAGAAGTTCCCAAATCCCACAACTGTTTTTTTTAGAGAAAAGAAGAGAAAGTCATTAAGTTGGGGACACAAGTACAAGGTTGAAGTAGCTATTTTTCACTTATCTGGTGTTGATCTCACTGTTCTTCATTTTACTCGGTTAGCAATAAGCTTCTTTAACCTTACTTTAGTCTTTAACTAATAATGTTTTTCAAAAAGTAAATTTTTACTGAAAAAAAATTTGATAAATTTCGACTTGAAAATACAGGAGAAATGTTCTTCATGTTATAAAAAAAAATAGAAGATAACCTTGAGGAAGCCTTTTTCTGAAGTCCAGTTCGTCTTTCCAGTACTTAGGTTTACTTCATTTATGAAAGAAACATTAGCCTGTGTTTAGTAGAGGAAAGTGTAAGTGAAAACCTGAAAAGTTCCATTTGGTATGGCAATTTTCCTCTGCAAGTTTGTGACGCAGTCTGCAATCACTAGACGATAAAGGTAATACTTGTGTTCTTCTGGATGTGATGTCTTATCTTAATGGGTTAAAATGCACTTGAATGATCCTGCCACTATTGTAATAGAATAAATGTGGCTGACAGGGGAAGTATGAGTATTATCCTTCCTCAGGGCTATTTCATAGTAAAAATTGTTTCTAACTCTTCCATGACTTCTTCTGGATTGTCTGAGGAGGAAGGGCTTTACCTGATCTTGGTTCAAGGAGGGGAGGGGTCCTTATGACTGGGGCAGGACCGTGTCTATGGCACACTTAGAGGCGTGAAGTGATGCACTTGTTCCATGGTAGGCATCTATTTTGCTAGCTAAACTTTTGGCAGAAATCTAAAGTTGATCTCTGCTCTACTTCTGAGGACTACTTGTTACCTCTCTTTCTCTGAACAGCAAAAAAAAAAAAAACAACAACAAAAAAAAAAAAAAAAACCCAAACAACCTAATTATTGATCTTATTTCTGGATAATGTGGGAAGTTTATGTAGGGGGCAACCGAAGGAACAGGTAGGATTTGCACACCTTTTCAGAGAGCCAGGGAAACAACTTCTCTCATAGTTTGAAAACAGTTCAGTGTCTGTGGGCCTGATTGTCTTGTTTCTTGTCCTTTCCTCACAGAAAACGTGAGAAGATTGGGAAAACAGAAAAATGTTCAGCTGGTTCCTGCTTGCACATTGTCCTCGTAAACCAAGGAATCAAATGAAAAATCTTCCTGCTCTGCCCTCAGGGACTCATCAGAAAAATGTAGCAGGGACAAAACTGGTAAAGTTCTCTAAATCCTTCTCTCTTCACTAGAAGGATTTGCCTGAAAATGCACACAGACAGAAGAGAATTGATATTCTCAGAAAATTTAGCTGCTGAGACACTTATGAGGTCTGACAGCAAAAAAGCTTTGTTCTGGAGAAACAAAACAGAACCAGTCAGGAAGGATGTGAGCTTAGCCAGGCAGATGAACCATGTGTAAATTCTGGCTAGCAGTCTGCATCACCCCAGCTATGCAAGCTGAGGAACAAGTTTGTACCGGTTCCCGCCACTGATGTTTCAGATCCTGATTTGGTAAGCCTCCTCTTTGGTAAGCCTCCTCTTAGAAATGTCTAATTTTAGCTGCATTTTATGAGTATTTAATGTTCTGCTTATGTTCATTGTTGGAGTCAGCAGTAGTAGCGGTGTCTTCACTGTATTCGCAGGTTTTCTTTCATGTAATTGTTTTCTTATTTCTCCATTTGATAATTTATCAAAATCTAGATTGGAATGAAGACGCGTAAGGAGAGATGAGAACAGAAAAAGTCACATCCCAAGGGAAATTATGTGCTGTCACCAGACAGGGAAAAGGGAGTAGATGTTTTAATTTTAGAGTAATAAAAAAATCAAAAAATCTTGTAATGTATGACCCAGCAGGAATGAAAAGAAGGTGATAAAAAAGGCTATTTTGATGTCATCCAAAGCTCTCTTTTTATTTTTTGTTTTATTAAACTGATAAATTTTTGTATTATTTGAGGGAAATCAGTCTTCATAGCAATAAAACTATCTCTATTTTCCTCACTGTATATTTGCATGTGAATTGTGCAAAGAGAAATGAATTTCCAATTATTTATTTTCTATTTCTACAGTCACGTTGTGTCACCTCCTAAGTATCACTCAGAGGTCCCTGCTTGTCTTTTCTGACTTCAGAACAAAATCTTTGCTCTAAACCACACATTTTCTGTAGGAGCTGTTTTAGTTGTACATTGAAAATTACATTCCTGTTGGTTATGCTGGTAAGGAATTATGGAGTTGATCACGAAGCAGGTGAGAAGATGAAGCTGACTCCCTTCATGTGTTTAAGCTTTAATGTTTCTAGTCCAAGACTGACAACAAATCATGATTCTATTGAGGGAAGAAAAATAATAGGCTTAGGGTAAGAAAAATACAAGAAAATCAGTATTTCTGCCTTTTGTTCTGCCTGGAACAGAAAATAAACTAGAAAAACTTCCTTATTTTTCATAAGCATAGTGCACAAATCACCCTCTTCTCTAAAACCTATGAAAAAGTTGGTCTGCACTACAGAGAAAATAGATGCAATAAAAACCAGAAGTAAGAATATACTGTCTGATTATTGGAGAGTGGAAAAATTTTCCCTATGCTGTCAGAGAATTAAGACTGTTCTCTCTATATGTGTAGACTTGTGCATTTGCATGGAGACCTTTTATGCAAAATTCTGAAATGGAAATCCATGAAATTTTTTAGCAAATACTTCCTCAGTCAGTTTGTAATGCAGAATTTTTTCTATTGGTACACAACTGTTATTGCAATAGATGTAAAAGAATGGCAAACAAATCAAGGAAGTACTGCTCCTTGATTTCATGCAACTTTTGATTGAGCACCGGGTAATAGTCATCCATGCATTCTTGAATTCCTTTAGCAAGTTCATCACCAGTGCAATAGGTGCTCAGCAGAAAAAAACTGCACGCTAGGATGAACACCAAGCACAATTTTGCCTGTCCTTACTCTGATTTCTCAGAGAATCCAGGGGGTTATCCCCAGCAATGGACTGCAGATAGCCATTTGGTGATGGAGCCTCGGAACTACAGGGCAGTAGTGCGTCTTTGTTCATTCTGATATAAAAACTTTTGATTCATGACTACCCAACCACTCACATCATTATATAAAGATGGAAAGCAGACTGAAAGGAATGAATTAACAGAAGTAGAAAGGGAAGCTTTAAACATTCACCTGCTTTTTTTCTTCTTTTTTTCCTGCTTTGGAGACAGGCTTGTGAAATTTTAGAGCTGATTCTATTTTCAATGTCTTCTAAAAGTGCTTTGATTCTAACTGAACATTTTTCATAATGTCATTCTAAACAAAGTTATTATTCAGATGAGTCTCTCATGCATGAACAAAGTAGTTGAAATGGCTTGTAAATATATTAGCAGGGCAAATATGTATTAACTTGCTGCCTTAGGTTATAAGCCTTCTTTTAAAGGAAGGTAATATTTGTGTAGAGTGAATAGCTTTATTGAATTATAACTTATAATGCAGCAGTACATGCTGTCAATAAATGACATTGTGTTTCTGTAATGGTTGTATTTGAGGAGAGACACCGTAATCACAGAAGAGCAGCTACTTAGAGTAGAAGTTCTGGAAACTTTATCAAATCTTTTTTTTGTTCTTTTTTTTTTTTTTTTTCCTTCCATCCTCTGAGTAAAGACTGGAAACAGATCTCATTTTTGCAAAAAACACTTTTTTCTTATAGCTTGACTTACAGTGAAGCTGGATGCAAAATATAAGAAATGCCTTATGCTTTCAGATATGAATCAAGTATCACTTTCTATTGTCTTGTACACTAAAAATGATGAGTGCCTCAAGATTTGAATCAAACTTCGCAAACTTATTTTTTAGGTGTTAATCAGTAGATGTAGCCAGGCAGTTATGACTAAGCAATTGCATTGTGAACATTGCAGGTTGGGTTAATCTTTCGTTTTAAGAAAAGGTAAGACAATCCCAAGATTAATGGGCAGTCTAGACAACAGCCAGCAGCAGTGAAATGAGCAGTAACTAGGGAAAAATTATTTCTGGTTGTGGGAGGTCACAAGCACTGACTCATTGATCACCTTCTCAAAATGGACCCCAGACTCAAATGGAGGGAACTGCACACAGGGCTAATTACCATGAGAAGAGAGAGAGATATAACGAGGAGCACATAGGGGTTTGGGCACTAAATAATTAAAAAGTTATTAATCTGTAACCAGTAACTGCATAAATAACTAGAAGCTATTAATCTGTAACAATGCTGATGCCTCAGTTTGTTAAAATGCAAATATGGTAAAGTTTTGATGATAGGGGAACCAACCTATTGTGGTATACCATCCAACTCCCTATTTTGCCCAAACTAGAATCAAAAATCGAAATCGCCCCCCTCTGTGTGAATTGGTGTTGCATGCTGGGTAATGAGTACGCATTTGGAACAACAGAAGGATTAACACAGAGGCTCTTTATCCATTATTTGTGTCCAAAGAACAAGCTAGCATTTCCTTTCAGTGCAGACTTGTGCTACAGTCTTCATTACCAGTCTCCAGTATTAACTTCATAAATTTCAAATTTTTCATGCAGATGCTTACAAGATAGAAATAGATTGGTATTTGCATAAATTATTTTTTCCAAAATTCATGGTGCTTTAAAAATATAAATTTGCAATTACATTTCTTCAGTGTGTGCATCTCTTCAGAAAACTAACATCTATAGTGGTGAGCAGAATCAACTTGTTTTCCTGGATACAATAATAACTTTGTTTAGCTCATTCTAACAATTCCGTATCACCTACACTCATTTAAAAGAAAAAAAGGAAAACATTCACGATGTATTTTGAGATTTGTTGAGAGTTATTACCATTTGATTTCACAGGATATATATATTAGATAAATAGACCAACAGTCTGACTTTTCCACATATGGCACTTTTGACAGTACTGCAATGCTGTAGGGTTGGCAGATGGAGCAATTATATATTTTCTAGCTAGGAAGTAACCTTTAAAGTAAGACTAATGTAACATAGAATATGGCATGATTTAAGAAATTTCTACTTGTGCTCTCACTAGGTAATAACTTTCAGTGTTGTTGGACTACTGAAATTAGTTTCCTCTAATTAAGATGTCTATAAAGCCGTCCTCTGACATTCAGCTACGGCATATGTGAATATATCAGAGTTGAGTTATTTGATGAACAAGTTTGGTTTTAGTTTTTTGTTTTGTTTTATTTTTTAAATTAATGCATGATATGGCTTCATTTTGCCATTAAGAAACCAGAAAAATGCTAAAGAAATGTCAGCAGAACCATTTAAAAATGGTCAAATTTTAAAATATTTAGTAACAATTGACTCTAAAGCGGTTGGGGTACTTTTATTTTTTCTCTTTTTATCATTTCTGTTTTAAGTACATTCTCAAAATCAGTAAAGCATGCATAATTTGAATAAAATATTCAGAACATATTCAAACTATGTTGAAATACTAAGACTATTATGGATCTTTATTTTTCATATTGCAGCCTGTGACTTCCCAAATTTTCCATCAAGAGTTTTGTTTACTGAGATGTTTACAATACACTGGGGCTTTGTCCTTTGTGGAACGTACCTATGCCTTCAACCTCATAGTTTGTGTTTCTCTGTTTAATGATGTAGTTCGACCAGACAAAAACAAAGGAAAGAACACTATTGTGAATATATGAATGTGAATTAATCATTATGTAACATCTTATGTATTCATTTATCTTGCAGTTACCAGGATTCTACAAATAAAACATTCAGCAGATTTCTACTCAAGGTACACCTCATGGCTTATTTGGTCATGACATTCAGGTGTCTGTTGCTAACCTTGGATATTTGCCACTATTAAAAATTTAGCTTCTGCATAAATAAACTGTCCTTGAGCAACACATTTGACTCAAAAGTAAGAAGATTCAAGTTATTTACTGACTCAGGCATTCATATTAGCTTCCTTACTATTGTGTAAGGTAGACCTTTGGCAGCAAGAGACTCCTGCTACGGCTACTTGAAATTCATGGTTAGATTGATATATCTATTAACAATCAGTACAGCTATTCATCTGCATGAAAACAGCAGTATGGTTTTAATAAGAACTAAGCATAATATAATGTACATAATAAATCTTTTTCACTTCAAATTCAGTGATAAATTCACTGAAAAAAAAAATAAGGAGGGGAAGGGGAAAATAAGGGATGAATAATTATCTTCATGTCTCATTAACCAAACAAATGAATTTCAAAATCTATGAAAGGTGTTTCCTACCACCTAGGCAGACTTTAGAAATGTGGTGGTAAAAATGCACAATTCCTGCCACAACATATCAGGAAGAAAGCAGGCAGAGTCTCACTTTTAATGAGGACCATAGCTTCTGATCTCCTGTGTCATCTGTTGGTAGTTATATATCTTTGCTCTCACATTTAATCAGAATACAGTCAGGGATACACCACAGAAATTATTCTTTTATGTTATTATTCTTCGTTGTTATTTTCAAATTTTGTGTCTTAAACTATGTGAATTAGAATGACAAATGAGAATGCACTGAAAAAGGATTTATATAATGTCAGTGACAATATCTACTTCCATTGTTCCTTCCTGTTTATTTGTCTATGAAACAGTGGAGAGAGGGAAAGTGGCCCTTTCTTCTCTGAGGTTGGCTGTCAACTTTACCTTCTGCCCTTAGTTTTAAAGACATGAGGTGGTGCCATCTGTGTCCCTTCACGCAGAGCCCAAATTGCCGTTAGTAAGAACAATGAGGTTTATCCCTCCACAGGAGCCAGGAGCATACGGGTCTGTAATGGTCTATTCTGGTACTTGAGGAGTATGTGTTGAAAAGTTTCTGTTCTCTTTTCCAAAATACTCAGTTCCCAACCTGCTTTTCCTTATTACTCTCACTTCTCTTGTTTAAGCATCAGCCAGTACAATTAAATAGGTCTTTCTAGGAGTTGCTACGTGATTTCTTCTTGCCTTTTTCTCTCCTCTCTGATATTATTCCTAGTTCCCTCCTAACTAATACTTTTCCTCATTTTTTTCTCTTTTCCCTTTCCATTTCCTCCTTTTCCTCTTCTATCACCTTATGACTAGACAATCAAAGAGTAGGAAATTCCTGCTATAGGGCACATAAACCATGTAGTCATGATTATTTTCATAATACGTCCCCTAAAATATTACATAAAATCACTGAATTATTTAGGTTGAAAGAGACTGCTTGAGATCATCTAGTCCAACATTTTTTTTACCTGAGCAGATTCAGCTACAGCAGATTGTCAGGCACAATGTTTGGCTGGATTTTGAGTGTCTCCAAGAATGAAGACTCCATAACCTTGCTGGGTATCCTGCCCCAGTGTTTGACCACCCTCACATCAATGAAGTAGTTTTCACTATTCAGATGGAATTTCACATTTTTCAGTTCATTCTCCTTGCACCCATGCTCCTGTCACTGGGTGAAACAAAAAGAGTCTGCCACTCTCATCCTCATCCCTTCCCATCATGCATTTATAGACACCAAAGGTCCTTATCAGCCCTTGTGTTCCGCCTGAACAGTCCCAGTTGTCTGTGCTCTTTACTGTGCAAAAATAGAAGAAAATGTAATAGCTGTACTCTGAACTGGATAGATTCCAATGTGGCTGAAGCAAACACTCATAACTATGACAAAAATTAACCACCTGAAACAATTTAGAATGTTGAATAATTTATTTTAAATCAATGGATTTGTCCTGGAAAAGGTCTTGGCTACTCATAAGATACACAGGACGATGAATATCTTAATTTCAGCATGTTCAACATTTAATGCCTTGCTGAAGTAAAATATTCCACAGCTGTTGAAACTTGGCTTTCCAAAATTTGTCCTCTTGCACTTCCCAAGTGTGGTATGAAAAAATATATAGCAAAAGTTATAGCAAAAAGTAAAAAAAAAAAAAAAAGAAAAAATAAAAAAAGAAAAAAAATTGCAAACCAATCAACATCATTTTGCAATTACTTTTTTATTCTTTACCCATTCTCTGCTGAATTCTCCTTCTTCTCTGTGTTTTTCTAATACTACTTAACCCGTGCATTTGATTTCATTTATACATGTAAGACTGTAATGGGAAATCTATTTAATTAGTCATTTTAAAATATTTAATAAAAAAATTAACAATAATGAGTTTTGATATCATCATGGTTTCTCTATTATGCCTCTTGAAATCAGAGGCAGTATTTCCAGATTTTGTGTCCAAAATTGTTTCTGGCCAATACAAAAGATCCCATACCTGTGAGGGTCAGCGATATGTCAGAGGGCTTCACATGAGCAATTTAGCACAAGGCTGTGCTTCCATGATCTCTTTCTCTCTCAGCATATGTGTGAGAGTCTGATATTCGTACATAGGAATTCTACTTCTTAATTCTACTACTCGAGAAGTAGAAGATGGACAACACCAGGCCTAACAAATGGAGTTTTTTCATCCTAGTATTCTTAGTATTCCCAGCTGTAAGGTCACTTGGGCAAATTTATTATGCTCCTCACCATTCTTCCACTTTTATTCACTTTCCTTCCAACAGTAAACATACCAACAGATTTTTTTTTTTTTCCACTTTTTTTCAGAATCATTAATTAGCAAAAGGGAGATTTAGTTTTTTTTAAAAAGATTGGCTTATGGGTGTGTTAAGTACTTTACCACTGGAAGTTGTACATGCTTATTGGAGTTTGCACCTCCCAATAAGCACTACAAGTGATTCCCCACAATTTTCTAACTTTTAAATTACATTGTTAACTGTTAAGAATTACTCTTGTTTGGATTAGTTTGTTTCAAAAAGGTGGGAGAAAGTACACACATTTAAATCCAGAATCTTTTTTATTTCAGTCATTGCTCACTAAATAAATATTCTCTGTATTGATGTATATTTCCATGGGAGTGATAGAATTGCATAAGATTAGCTCACACAGCTACTGCATTATCAGAAGTTTCTGCAAGACACTTAACTTTTTAACTGCATCACTTCAGAAAATGGCAGAGTACCATGTAAATGGCATCTCTTAGGAAACCATAATTACAGAGTTGTTGAATTAAATTCAGACATCTTAAGTATCACATACATTTTCATGGAAGAAAGCAACAGTAAGAAAGAGCTTGCTTTCAACTCTTTCAGTTTTTTGTTGCTTCCCTATTACAAGCAGGCTTAAAGAAGCAGAAAATATTCTTTTATAGGTATCATATAAATAGAGAGCTCATCTGTTAAGTCAGAAAAGCCCTTATTAATGTGGCGGCTCCATAGCCTGGGTGCATACATATGTCATATCATATGACAGGGCATTGCTTGCTGAACAGCCTTCTGGCTCCAGACATATGTCATTTCCTATAACCAAACACACAGGGCCAGGTCAAACAACGCCTTCTGACAATAGGTATGTGTTCAGGGAAACAGCTATTAACATAATGCACAAATACTGTAATATTTGTGTCTGGTGTCAGCAAGCAAAGAACCTTTTGCCTGTAATATTTCTATAGCTCCTTTAAATATGTCATATTTTTACTTCTGGTTGTTGAGATGTGCTGTTGAGATGTGTTGTTGAATGTGTTGGGATATGTTACAACTTTAGAGAAGCAGTCACTTTCCAACTTAAAGTGCTGGGTGGTGGGGAATGGATAGTAGAGCAGAAGGGGTACTACAAGTGATTTTAAGATTTCCCTTTTCAACCAGTAAGAACAAAACCCTGGACATTTTTTTTTTCTTGACCCTCAAGCAATATGAGGTTTAATTCTTGCTTACATTCTATTGGATACATGTATCCATTGTACTCCTGTCTTCGATTATATTGATATTACAGCCACAATAAGCTGAAGAAATGTTTTTGTTTTCAAATGTGTTTTTATCCTGAAGCTTCACGCTCACACAGAATGGCACTTTGTTAACTCTGTTAATAATGTCCTTTACTGTCAGCTTGATTGTTGTTGATTTTGTTGGTTTGCTTTAGGTTTTTTTTTTNTAAAATTTTTCTTTTCTTTCAGGTTGATTTTTTTTTTTTTTGTTGGTTTGTTTTAGGTTTTTTTTTTTTGGGTTTGTTTTGTTGGGTTTTTTTGTTTTGTTTTTTTTTTTTTTTTTTTGTTTTTTTTTTTGGTTTTTTCTCCACATGTTACTACTGTTTTATGAAACCAAGAAAGGGAATTTTCAGTTTGTTTCCATTGTATTGAACCAGAAAAAAAAAGTCAATTATTTAGTTTGGGGCTCTTTTTCATGAGAAAACTATGAACCTTCTGCAGCTGTTTCTTTCCTATTTTAGCCACAAACATTATCCTCACTGCCTCACATTTTGAAGGGAGCTTATTTTTTAGCTATCACAAATCTTTGGAACACTAATTTTGGTCTCTTATTTCTATACTTGGAGAGTAAAATGAAGGGTTTATTTACCTAGATTTATGAAAAGCTATTGTGAACTGCTATGCAGATATGTGTAGATTGTTTCTTCTTTTAGAAATTTTGGTAGGATATAGGGAAGATAATAAATAAATAAGGTATTTAAAGGGATTTTTAGACTGAAGAAGTAACACTTCTTTAATATATTTTCTACTCTTCCAAATGGTATTAATAATACTGTTAATAAAAGAGGCTTAAATAAAAATTTAATTGCTTACTTTGTTCCCCTTTCATAGTCTGTATATAATTTTATCTACTATAAATGCACCATTTTACCTGTAAACTTAATCATTTCACCAATTTCTCTTATTGGCTTGTAAACAACAGTTTCAGAAAATAAATATTGTGAGCCTCACTTGGATATGAAAAAAGGGATGAAACTGTGGTACATAGATGTTGTTACTCCTAGCTTGTGAAAGAGACAGAGCTATTGGAGCTAAAACTGATACTAAGCAAAAACATAAAATATACAGTTTGGTGAATAAGGCAATAATATATAAGGAATCTCATTACAAGTCTGAAGAAAATGGAAAACTTGAATGAATACTGTTCTCTATTCTATCATAAGTTATTCATCAAACATTAATTTCTCTATGGCTAGCCTAAAAACTACATAATCATTGAAAAGTCACTCTTTTTTTTTTTTTAATACTAATTTTCATTTTTTATNAAACATTAATTTCTCTATGGCTAGCCTAAAAACTACATAATCATTGAAAAGTCACTCTTTTTTTTTTAATACTAATGTTCATTTTTTATTAGTGAATCTTTGCTTGTATTTGAACAACTGACAAGAATATTGCTGTATATGACAAAAGATTGAATGTGTTCTCACTTAAATTTATTTATGCAGACAAAGATAGTTAAAAATAAAGGCTTTTATTCCTTTTTTTAGTTGCTACAGATTTTAATATTTTTACATGAGTTGTGTCTTAATGAAGCAAATATTCAGGTAAAAAGATATTGATATTTAAATAATAAAATGTTACTGAATAACTATTTAGGAATAATATAATACTGAAAACCAAGAAAAACTTACCATATATATTGACAAACTAATAGCAATTTAATGGTTTCAAAACATTTTTTTGTGCAGAAAGGAAATTATTAAAACTAATAAAATGTTAACCATTATATTTTAGGTTTAAGATAGGGTGCTCACAGAGGATTATAATTAAGGGAGCTCTCCATTTATGGGACTTCATGAAAATCAGAATATATAATTTTTTTTCTAGACGTGTAATGCTCAGATTTTTATTAGCTACTGTAGCTATTTAATCCAAGTGTTTTAAAAGCTTTTTCAGCAAAAAAAAAAAAAAAAAAA
>VZRP01001681.1:190208-204830 GCA_013397995.1 Malurus elegans | reverse complement strand
AAAAAAAAAAAAAAATTAAAATAAAAAAATGGGTATGCATGTACTGGAAAAAATTGGTATTCTTCGAATGAATTGGCATAGTATTTTTCCAGTTGATACCTGTTTGGAATCCCTTTATCCTTATGGAGCTGAATGTCTTCATTCAAAATTAAAACTTGACTAGAATAAAGAAAAGAATCTTTTTTGTTTATAAATTGTAAATCTATGCAAATTGCCCTACTCTTGTCCTCTTTTTTTTTAGTAACTCAGTTATTTGTCTCTTCCTTTTGAAATATGTTATTTCCTCATTGAACTTGACTTCTCTTTTCATGCAGTGAATCACTTCTTCAGGCCATTTAAAATACCGCCTCAAAACAGAAATATTAAAAGGATTTCATCTTACAAAAACACTGTCAAAAGGATGAATGTGGTAACTCTGATGGCTCTGCATGGTTTTGGTATCTGCTACTGTTTTGAGGAAATGAAGGGGAAAGTGGAATATATCCTGAGTAACAATAGAGAAGCTGTTTATTGTAGCTGGTATAAAAGTTTGGGATTATTCTACTGCTCTGTAAAGATTCAAGTCGTGTCACAGGATCATCACCTCACAAAATAATTTTTAGAAGAGAACAGTATAAGATACACTTTTAAGAAAGATAGAGAAAGACAATGTTGTACCAAAATTGTGTATATGGACTTCTAATATTTTCATTTACAAATTTGCATGAGAAATAAAACTTGGAAATGCAAAAATTTAATAATGTGAGGTTTTTTTTTTTTTTGTTTTTTTTTTGTTTTTTTTTTTAAATTTGCACAATTTCCTTGCTACTAGTTTAAACCAAATACATTGCTTTCATTTTAGACTTTCAGGGGTTTTTTTTTTTTTCACTTTATGTAGCAGAAATTCTGTTATGGTCAGAAAACAGGGTTTCATTTTTCACCTGGTTAGAAAATTGACCTTCTTGTTCCTTACTCTTTCTGTCATCAAATCTTCAGAAATTTGAAGTCTTTGTTGGCACATAAGAAATTTATAGTTGTATATTGATGTGCTTATTTTTGTTAAGAAAATTGTGGGAAATTTGTTTTAATGATTAGAAAATTTGTCTTCTGGGGAGTATACCTGATGCAATCAGAAAAAGCTATATAAAATAAACTGGTAAGAACTTATAAAAGACCATTAAGGTATGCAATAATGGAGTTTTGAAACTGACACAGTACTTTTAAAGAACACAACAGAGATGTGCTATAATAAATGAAGGTTGTGATGGTTATCCTTGAGTCTATAAAAAGGGTATATTATTTTCATAATTTTTAAATGAAAAAAACAACAAACCACTTTTGTTTTAATGATATGGTATGTTGACTTTAAGTAAAATATTAATTTGAGGAAACTTTAGCCTTTCAGTATAGAGGAAAATCAAGCATCCATTTGTTAATTATAAAATGTAGATGCCAGACTTGCCACTTTCTGACTTTAATTGTGCTGGCTGGTTTTCTGGAAACTTGATTTAAAACACATATACTAACACCGGAATAAGATTTGAGAATGACAGTTCAGAAACATTCTTGAGGGCAGATGTACAACATAATTACCCATTACTGACCTGAACTAATTCTAAGTTTAACTTTCACTTCACAGAAATGCAAGTGAAGTAAACAGATTCTCTCTACAGATGAGCAAGAATTAAAACAATTCTTACCTTCTGCTCTGTGGCCTGCAGGTGTTTCCAAAAGATGCTGGTACATAAATTACAGTGTTATCATGCCTGCCAATGAAAGCAAAGATGAAGTATGATGTTGAGCAGGTGTCATTTACATTTCTTTTCCATTTGACATTGATTCCTGAAATTTGTTTCATATTATAAACAGGCAACACCTGTCTTGTTTTTATTTCTTAGTGAAAGTTTGATTTGGATTTGTTCTATTAAAGGGTCTTCTGGAGTGTCAATTCATATTCTTAAATATATCCTTAATATATTTTTTTTACATTGTACAAAAGGAAAAGATTATAATGTCAAGAAGAACAGGTAGAAGGGTTTCAGAAAAGTCAGTGGAAGGTGAGATGAAAAGTCATGAAGAATGAGAGCAATCGAGCAATGTTTCTTTCCTTGCTCCCAAAGCCCCGTGTACCCTTCTTCCTCTTAGCTGGCTAATCTGTCAACATTCAAATAAATATCTACAATACCTACACTTACTATTGTTGACATAACTTAAATGAGAGTTTACCTTGAATTGTAAATGTGTTTTAAGTTTGTGAGAAGGGTAGAAAGGCTATGGAATTCTCTTAAGATTCTCACTTCATGGAGAGCACAGATGCTGCAAAAGTGGAAGAGAAGAAAGATAATATTGTCACAAGAACCAGTAGATATTAACTGGTCATACAGTGAGAAATATACAATATTCTTCTGAAAAATAAGAAATATATTAACATTTATTAGAGGAACTATATGGAATGAATGCCCATGGGATCAAACAGAAAGTATTATGCAACCAGTTTGCAGAAGCAGCTAAATGCCAGAATACAGCTTTGCTGTTAAAAAAGGCAGCTAATCTCAGTGTAATGTTGTATTAGCTGAACAGCTGAGTATTCTAATAAATACTTCCAAAATCTGCAGGTTACAAAAATTAAGGCACTGAAAAGCTCTATGAATATAAAGGCTATGCTATATCATGTGTAGGTAATTTTGTTTCAGACCATCTTCTCTCACTTCACATTTTGGATAATCCAAAATTTAGGTACTTCTTTAGGTATCTCTTTCTGATAACTGTTTAAATTATTCTTGCAATGGGCATTTTTCACACCACATGAATAAATGTTTACCCTTCTTTCATCATATTGTCATATTATTTTGTCCCTTCTGTGAACTGCAAAAAAGAAAATAGAATGCTTGAGGAAAAAAAAAAAAAAAAAAAAAAAAAAGAGGAAAAAATAGAACTGTTTTGTCTGTGGACTTAGATTTTTTTTTTTTGCATTTTGAATACAGTTACTATTAATCTCCTATATTTTCAGCTAAATCTTGTAGCCCTCTGGTACAGGCTTTTATTCTTTAATGTTCATCAAAGACCGATAGAGAATTATAGAACTTCTGGTTGCTCTTTTAAGTCCATTTGACTTGAGTGTTTAAGGAGAGGAAAGGGAGAGAGAGGTACTTACAGTTTCATTTTTTACATTAATCTAGCTTTTCATTTATAACACTTTTGTTAAAGTTTTCTTACAGAAGCTCACTTTGTGAGTAGAAACACAGTTGTAGTGATCCACAGAACCTTTTGAATTTTAATTTTAAAGAGACTGATTTTCCCTACTTAACAATAATTTTTGAGGTTTTGTTGAGTTTTACGTTCACTCTTCAGTCATGTTTCTCCTATAGGACCATTCTTTGGTATAAAACAAATTGATAAAACACATATTTTCATAAATTAAATACTGCAATCCAATGGAAACACTCAGATGAATAAATACAATCACATCAGAAAAGGCCATGGGACTGAAAAAAATATTTGCAGCTGAAGTTGTTCTGCAGTTATGTAACCAAACATTCTATAGACTTGAAAGCTTACTGAGTTTCAACACCATGAGGTAAACATGCAATCTTTTAGATAATCCAGCTGAATTTATAGTGCCAAAGTAATTTGTCTAGCCAATTAAGTGGTACATGCAAGCTCACTGATATGCCAATTCACAGCTTCACAGTGGCAAACCATAAGGAATAATATTGTTGTACAGGTGCCACAGAAAAGAGATTTCAGAAAGAATCACAAAGAAGGGCAGACTGTGTGGTACATGAACTGTATTCTTCATTACAGATTCACATCTGTTGCTTTTTCTAAAAGCAGCTAAAGATTCTTTAAGTCTTTGCACCATTGGAATTACCCACTGTCTTTAGATGGTTTTGATCTACCACTGATCATTTTTGTATAACTTATAAACAAGTGTAAAGGATGTTGTTGCGGATTGAAGGTATGCATTCAGTTACATACAGATATTTTGTTATCATTTGACGGGATGCACTGGTAACATTTCAGCTGAACTTTTCTTGCCTGAAAGGAGTTTATATCCTAATAAAAACTGATATTCTCCACTTTTGTACAGGGTTTGTCTTGGTTGGAGCTCGCTTCTTTCATAGCAGCCCATATGGTGCTGTGTTTTGCATGTATGTTCAAAACAGCATTGATAACACACGGTATTTTGGCTGTTACTGAATAGTTCTAGCACAGCATGAAAGCCTTCTCCCCACTCTGCCTTCAAAGCAAGAAGACTGAGGAAGGACAAGAAGTTGTGAGGAGACATAGTTGAGACAGATGCCCAATTGACCAAAAGGATAATTCAAAACATATGATGTCCTGCTCATCAATACAGGCTGAGGGAAAGGGGGAGAAAGGAAGGACATCCACAGATTATGTTGTTTGGCTTCTCGAAACAACTGCTTCCCAGGGAGGGGGATTCTTAATATATAGGAAACTTCTCAACTGAATGTTTGAAGTGCTGGTAATGTGGGAATTTTTTTACAATCATCTAACTTTTTGGGTACTCAATACATACAGAAATATTCATTCAGGTTGGAATCTTTTATAGAGGAAGAGCTGAGCAGTTATATTATATTCCTGTGGTAGTCTGTCACCACATAAGCTGAATGTACGTCTTAAGGGAAGAAGGAAACAAACACTTAAATCTTTAAGTCGAAGATATCTGTAAAATAGGAATTGCCAAAGTTATAATAAATTAAAAATTGCTAAACCTATTAACAATTGTTAAGAAGTCTCTGATGACAAAAATAATATTGACAAAAAGCAACTAGACAAGGTAAAGGGAAATTTTGATACTATAAATGGGAATAAGAAGAATATACTTTTGTGCTAAAAGCAAGGTAAATGTTTTACATAAGTCTATGTGAAGGACTCTGAAACTTTCTGCATGAGCAGAGGCCAAGCGTAAAATGGAAATCTAAGCATGAAAATGGAAATTTTCATGTTTGAAGTGGATGAAATATTCAGGGAGCTCCATCTTTGGATGCAGCTTTATCCCTGTGCAACCGTGCCCCACAGTTTATGCACTGCTCCCTAACCAGAGCTAAGTGCAATAAACCATTCTTTATCTTGTAACCCAACAAGGCAAGCATGTGAAGGATAGGAAATGGTGGGAAAATGCTCAAGGACTTTCATTCACTCTGAGAATGTGCCTATCTATGTCCTAATGCATTCAAATTGTGATGATTACATTGCCTCTGTGCATGAAGGAACTGGCACATGAAATTGCAGGGCTCTTGAGAATATTTGTAAACCATGCAAGGCAAACACCAGGTCAGAGAAATTATCTCAGTGAGGAACAGCTGAGGTCACTTGGTCTGTTCAGCCTGGAGAAGAGGAGACTGAGGGGACACCTCACTGTAGTCTGCAACTTCCTCACGAGGGGCAGAGGAGGGGCAGGCACTGATCTCTTCTCTATGCTGACCAGTGACAGATCCCAAGGAAATGGTCTGAAGTTGCACCAGGGGAGCTTCACGGATTTAGAGAAAGGTTCTTCACCCACAGGGTGGTTGGATGCTGGAACAGGCTCCACAGGGAAGTGGTCACAGCATCAGCTTGACAGAGTTCAATGAGTGAACATAATGTGATTCTTGGGGATGGTGCTGTGTAGGGCCAGGATTTGGACTTTGATGATCCTTATGAGTCCCTTCGCACACTCTGTGTTTCTATGAATAACCTTATTTTAACAGAGGAAAACTGATGACTAACAGTGAATTATATGTTAAGTAATGAGTACTACTAAAAGTAGAAAAAAATATGGAGAGGTTACAAAGAGGGAAAAAAAGGAGAAGCAGTATAAAAGGAAAAGAACAAAATCTTTTTTATGTGCTTGGGAACTAAAAAAAAAAAAAAAAAGGAAAAAAAAGAAAAAAAGAAAAAAAAAAAATTTTTTTTAAATGGTTGGGAAAGAAAAAAAAAAAAAAAAAAAAAAAGAGAAAATTTACGATATGCTTGGAAAAGAGCCTAGAAGTATGAATTGATCACTGCAAAATTGCAACATAAAAATTTGATACAGCTGTGAAAAAGGCAATATATCAGTATCAGTATTTCCACTTGAATTAGGCAATACCAGTGGAAAAAAGCCTAATGAAATTCCATCTGGAGTATTAAATATAATTTTGGGTAGTCATTTCTAGAAAGGTGTTTTGAAATTGAAGTAGGCACAAAGCTATTCAGAATATAACAATGTATAAGAGAATATATAAAGCCCAAAAGCAAAAAGTCCAAAGGGCAATAGAGAAAAAAGAAATAAAATCTATCAATAGATTTAAGATAAGAATTACTAAACTAATCAGTTCTATAATATTGACCAATGAGAAGAGGATAGGAAAAACAAACAAAAAAAAAAAACCAAAAAAACAAAACTTCCTCTAAGACATTACGTTATTAGAATTATAATGGGCCTCATGATCTGTGATTTTCTATAGCCTGTGTAGAATTTTGGACAAAAAAAATCTGTAAATTTATAGTTGTTTCTTAGGAGGTCTGGGTGATCTATCAGATGGTACTCGGGGAGTCTAAGTGATCTTCAGCCTCAAGGTTTGTGTGTTTCTGTTACAAATTAGATATAATCAATCTCACTGTAGGCTTTCAGGGAGATCTGTATTGCTCAGCGCTCTTGATTTGGTAAAAATATTACACAACATGAGATCTAAAACTTAGCAGTAAACAGTATTAAGACAAAATTCAGGGAGAAAATTGATGTTCATTTGACACTCAAATGTTTTGTTCAAAAGGTAAGATGAGCAAAATGGAAATAAAATTTTGATTGTCTTACTCCATCCTAATTAATATTGAAAATATTAGCAATTAATATATAAGCAGGTTTCCATGGTTAAAGTTTGTGGTCATTATTATCCATCCTATGTTGCTGCTGTTTTCCAAACATGAGAGTAAATGTTACTAACAATTATATGTGACTAAAATCAGAATAATTTTATAACATTAAATTATCAGAAATTGGTAACATTTTCCCCACATTAATGTTAAATGCATCAGCATGTTTTGGGTAGGCAGCCTGTTAGACAATAATTTGCAGTTATTTTTGAGCCATAAATAAACCTGAGAAATAAAGATAAAGTATTATACCAGTAACATAGTGTACAACGTACTGTGACATTTTTTAATAAAATGCATCTCAACTGAAAATACAACAATCTTTCATCTTCTATGTTATTATTTTTCCCTAATAGACATAATTAGGTTTCTTTTCTTTTGCAAACACTGACAATTCTAAATGAAATATTGAAACCTAAAATCCACTGAAAAGAATGTGTTTTAAGAAGCATTCCAATGGAGTCAAGAGAGGCTGTTAGGATCACAGTTCCGCTAACTTAATGTCTTCTTACTATTAAATGAGTGGTAAAGTCACATCTAATAATAAAGCAGGAAGTTACCTTTCAGACAGGGTGATATAGGTTGCTCTCTGGTGAACCTTAGCACAACGGTATTTCACAAAGATGAGAAATATTAGCAGTATTTCTATAATGATACAATTTAAAGTCTAGAAAATAGTCACTGTCTGAAGAGTTGAACTCCTTCAATTCATTGTGTTTGTACATCCTGTACATTTTGTGTGTACACCCAGCTTTGGATATACTTACACACTGGGGTACAAGATGCTGGGGAGCAATCCCACAGAAAAAGATCCCTGTGTCCTTGTTGATGGCAAGTTGAGTGTGAGCCAGGAAAGAGGGTCAGCCCTGTCCTGTGGGGCATCAGGCACAGCATCGCCAGCCGGGCAAGGGAGGGGATTGTCCCGCTCTGCTCTGGGCTGGCACAGCATCACCTCGAGGACTGGGGGCAGCTCTGGGTGCCACAGTGTAAGAAAGATGTTAAACTATTGGGGAGCATCCAGAGGAGGGACATGAGGATGGTGAAGGGTCTTGAGAAGAAGCAGCATGAGGAGCAGCTGAGGTCACTTGGTCTGTTCAGCCCAGAGGAGACTGAGGGGAGACCTCATTGCCTTCCTCATGAGGGGAAATGGAGGGAGAGGCACTGATCTCTTCCCTTTGGTGACCAGTGACAGGACCCAAGAGAATGGCCTGAAGCTGAGTCAGGAGATGTTTGAGTTGGATTGTCTTACTCCAACCTAATTAATATTGAAAATATTAGAAAAGATTCTTCACCCAGAGGGTGGTTGGACACAGCCTCTCCAGGGAAGTGGTCGTAGACAAGGCTGACAGAGTTCAAGGAGTGTTTGGACAATGCTCTCAGGCATAGGGTGTGATTCTTATAGATGTCCTGTGCTGGGCCAGGTTGAACTTTCATGATCCTTGTATGTCCTTTCCAATTCAGGATATTCTGTGGTTATACGATTCTATGATTTTGGATTGCTACTCTTCCACACACCACCCTCTACTTCAGAACGTGAAAACTCCTTCACATGCACCTTTCAGTGTTTAGGATTGCAATGTCTATACTTTTGTGCCTACTGCAGTGAAACCATGCATAAGCTGTAAGCAAAAAGGGGAGAAAATTTTCCACTAAAAATGATTTTGACAGACAATTGTGTTTGTAACAGAACAAAGTGTTTTCACTGAGCCTGTACAAAGATGAAAATGACCCAGCAGTGTTTGCTAGTGTTTCATTTTTTTTATAGGTAGTAAGAGAGCACAGACCTTTCAAAATTTGCCTTTGGAGCCTTGAAACTTCTAAGTTTTTGATATTTTGAATTTTTATTGGTACTTCATTCCCTATAGTTTCATGCTATATCTCATGGTGAGGAGTTGGAAGACTATTAAAACTGATTTTTTACTTGTGGCTGACATTATGCACAGGTTTTAATGCACATCTTTATGTTATCAACAAATAACCTTTTCCAATTAGCAATATTCATGTTTACTGTTTTGTTTTTTCAAACCTGCTTGTCCTTTATTTGACTTGTGTTAGGTAAAAAAACACTAATTGAATCACTATCCCACTTTGCTCAGCAGTGTTACAATTTCAGAGATTCCAGAAAAGACTTCATTATTTTTCAGGTGCTTTTATGTTAAATCCCAGAAAGGTAGACAGTGCTGACCAAATAGAAAATAATAGATTCAAAATTAAACTAAGCATTTTTTTACAAAGAAATGTTATAACACTTAGCTTGAAATGGAATGAAAAATACATAAAAATTATGCAGCCCCAGTGACATCCACAGGATCATCCAAGATGCTTAAATTTACATATTTTTTTGTCCTTGCAAAAATATTCCCTGCACTTTGACAAGGACACTTAGAAAACTACATCTAAAGACTACATGAAAAGGGGCTTTAAAGTCTAATTTATTGATGACTGAGCTGCCTGTGCTCAAAGCTAAATATGCAGCTATCAGCAATCACAAATACTGTGTTATGTAGGAAGATTTGTTTGTAAAGACAAAACTCAGGCAGAATGTCTTGATTGCTGGACTTTCTGGCGCCATTTTGTGTAACTAAAGGCATTTAACAGTAATTTGACTGGTACTCTAACAATTCTATAACTCAGTAGAGACCTTCTTAAGGCTTGGTTTTCTATTAAAGAAAGAACATTTTTAAGGAGTTGAGGATAAATGCATCTGTGGCTATAGAAAGGTCTATTAGCTCCTCCCAGGCTTCCTCTTTTCTCGACCAGCAGCTGACTGTAGTACTCCAAACATCTATATCCACCTTTCTGTGCAGTCTCCTGTTTTTCAGAAATTTTGTCCCCTACTCCTAGCAAGTTTACACTCAATTTGCCATTGTGGCACTTCTATATTAGTAAATTTCAGTATAAAAATATCATTTATTAGTGGGCATTTAGCAAACTACCACTGTTTAAAGGGTAAACTGAAATGTATATACAAAACAAGTCATCTTTAAAATGAACTGAAGCCCAGCAAACGTTAGAGCACTGGGAGATCTGATCAAAGGAATCCATGCATAGGTTGTGTTCTCCTCAATCCCTCCATTACTAGGGGCAAATATTGAAAGGAACAGGCTAACAAGATTGATTAGTACAGGACTTAGATGCTGCTGCTATAAGTGGAAATTTGCTTCTTTGATCATCGTGGATTTACATGGCACAAACAATTGACAACAGATCAACGGATAGGGCCCACCTGTATCATACAGGAAAAAGTGTTATGGCCCGTGAGACAGCAGGGCTGATTGAGAGGGCTTTAAACTAGGTTTGAAGGGGGGTAGGAATATAGCCAGGGCCACTGGAGATGAGCTGAGGTGTGGCATGCCAGTGCTGGAGCTGAAATTGGCAGCTCAGTTGAAGTGAATCTACAGCAATGCACAGTGTGGGTGACAACAGGAGGAGCTGGAAGCCACGGTGCAGCAGGAAATCTGAGATGGTAGGTGTGGGATGACTCTCACAGCTGGACTGCTGCCATGGAATTGGTTATAAGCTCTTCAGAAGAGATAGGTCAAGCAGGAGAGGTGGTGGGGTGACTCTCCATGTTAGGCAGAGTTTTGATTATATTGGAATCAAAGATAATGATGACAAGGTTGAGTGGTTGTGGGTAAAAATCAAGGGAAATGTCAGCAGGGCAGATGTACTGTGTGTTACAGACCAGCTAACGAGGAAAGAGAGGTGCATCACAAAGTCTACTGGGGGCTGGCAGAAGTCTCACAATCACCAGCCTTTGTACTTGTGAGGGACTTCAACCTGACAAATAACTCCATCAATGTTACTGACTTTAAGAGTTCCAGAGCAGAAGAATCTGCAAGTAATATGAGTATACATCCTTTTCAGGATGAGGTAGCTAATAACTGTAGATCATTTACTGTCCTCCTTTCTGAGATGTCAATAGTAATTCTAAACTAGAAGACTCAATTTTAATTTTTTAAAAATATATTCCTAGGAGTGTCCCTATTTTGTTACTCAGTAACATTGCAATCTAATGACTGAAAGATGAGTTTGGGAAATGGATTGTATAGTATAAGTAACAGGCTGCAATTTGCAAATTAATCTCTCTTTCAAAACATTTTTGAGGATGAGATTAAATTCTAATTTAAGGGCAAGAAGGCAGTTCCACTTTGAGTCTGATTTTTAAGGGGAGACACCAAAAGAGGAGAAAGCATTCCTTAAATTTCTGTCTATTTTGTGAATGGCAAAGAATACGGCACATGTTGCAAAAACAAATTCAAGAAATAACATCAGAAATGTGAGATCTCAGTACATTAAATACCTGACATCTACATAAGAGGAAAAAATCTTAAAATGTCTACATCTGAGCACCTATACAGGCTAGTCCAAATTCAAAGAGTTACTTTGAGAATATAGACGGTGAGGATTGGGAAAATAATTGTTTCAAAACAAAAATAAAAACCACAGATGTCTCAAAATATTGAATAACCTACATACAAACCTTGTAATTGTTCTGGCATTAATAGTCAATGTCCAAGAGATCTATCATGGTAGGGCACAGTCTTTATTTCATTTATTTACACTGATATATTAGTTACTAGTATGGAATGCTGCTTAAAGTAGTGCTATTTTTTTCCCTATTATTAATTCTGATATCTTATTCAGCAAGAGTCCATGTGTACTAAGCATTCCACAAAAAACACAACACTTAGGAGAGACAAAATATGAAGGGAGAGATTTCACCACGGTGTTAGATTGTACCTTAATTGTAGATGACTCCTGAAGTTGCAGCGCTGTGGGAACAGACAGAAATTCATACCTCTGGCAATATAAGAGAAAATGCTGACATTGCCCATTTGGGATTAAAACTTCGCAAAATTCTGCTTTTAGCTTCAACAACCAGTTGAATTGGATTCAGAAGTCACCAGGGCACAATAAGGAGTCCAGTTCTGGTTTTCATATTTATTTTTTTTTATAGAGAAGTGAGTGTATTTTCTGTGAAATCATAACCATAAAGGCAATAAATAGAAATACTAAGAATACTATTATTCTTTCATTAGGTTCCATGGTTTGTCATTATCCAAGCAACAACAAGGTTTTAAAGAGGTAGATATTTCAGGCAGCTTTATAAATAAAGCTCAGTGTAGGGGGAGGAATAGAAAAAAATATTTAAGAATTTAAGGATTATTTTATTATAAGATAACTTTATATTTAAAAAAAACAAGCAAACAAAAAAAAAAAACACACAAACAAACAAAAAAAAACAAACAAAAGGAAAACAAAAACCTAACCTGAAACAACAACAAACCAATGGAATGTAGTCGATAACAATATTTAGATAACTTCAATATCAACAACCAAATATGTGAATAGTTATTTGAAGTGCTGACAAAACGAAAGATTATTAGGACAGACAGAAGCTAAACACACAGGAGTAGAAAAACTTGCTAGCCCATTTTAAGAAAGCTAAGGTTGTTCTAATTCATGAGACACATTATTGCAAAATTTAGGGAACTATAGTGACCACAGTTTTTACTGTTTGAAGTATATTGTGAAAATAGATTATTCACTTTCTAAAATTTAATACATGTTAAACATATAAAACGTCTTTAACTGAAAATAAGTCAGAGAAAATGCTGTATGTGGTGTTAATCATTCATTTTCTCTTGTATTCACTTAATAATTCTGTTACGGATGTTCCATTTATGAGTACTAAGTAGCCTCCAATATCAAAGTCAGAAAACGCTGTTTTCATAACTATTCAAGTGCCTTCTAAAAAATTGAAGATGACAAAAGATTGGTGGGGTTTTTTTTTTTTTTTTTTTTTTTTTTTTTTTTTTTTTATTACAAAAAATATGGTGTATGGACAAATANNNNGGCCTTTTTAAAAAATTGAAAGGAAAAAAGTTTTGTGGGGTTTTTTTTTTTTTTTTTTTGTTTTTTTTTTTTTTTTTTAATGCACAAACATCTGGGTAATTGCAAAATACTTTTAAATATTCTTTACATTCCTGAAAAAAAATTAAAGTACAAAACACATCTTCCTACCTTTTGCAATACAATTGCATGATAACAGGTCTTTGCAGTTTTTCAGTCTGAAAATTTGGCAATTGTCTGAGAGAAAGGGTGGTACTGGCAATATAGTTAATGAGTTATTCTTCACAGAATTTATATTAAAGAAGTGCAAGTTATACTATTAAACTTTGAGCAGAAGGGATATAAAAGCACAGTTCTGTTTTCTACAATGATGTTGGGGAAGCTTTGCTGCACTGGGCAAATAAAATCCAGCTTCAGGTATGACAAAAATTGTCTGCTTTCATTGCTTTTATGATTTTATTTACTATTCATACCTACCACAATTCAGATATTCTCTACAATATATTACTGAAAAAGCACCATTAATCTTCTTCTCAAACTATCTCTCCATAATCTTACTAGATGTAAGTCTTTAAGTCCATGTTTTATGACACTTTTTCATTGTTATCACGGAAGTTTTGTGCTGTGTTCCCATAGTGCTAAAGTAGGTCAGTTACAAATGTAGCTGCTCAAAACAGCAGCTACTAGAGTTGCCCTCGACAAACTATGTATTCCCTCTAACAATATAAACCTCATCACTTGTAAGTTTATATGATTTATGCATTTTCTGTTTTTTTTCCACTGTGTTACATAATTCCCACAAACCGGGGCAGTAAAACCCTTTACCATTCAATGTCTTGTGTTATTAAAAATATTACAGGAGTGTTCTGTAAGGGATTTTGTTTTTGTGAGGTTTGTGAGTTTACATGCATGGAAGTATTCAAATTCATCATTATGATTCCCTCATCCCTAGTTCAGGGGTTTTACTGCATTCCTGTATATGGCTGCAATTTCAATGATATAAAGCTGAATCCTTACTGATGTCATAAAGGGAAACCTAGGTGTATGAACATAAAACAAATGGCTCATTAATACTTATACAGCTGGAGTAATCCATTATCCCAGATTGTCTTTTTCCATTGTAAAACAGTTCACTGGGCAGTGGAAGAGAAGACAAGTGTTTTCTCAGTGTGTGAGGCTTAACTGGATAGGCTATGGTAAGCATCTTGAAAATTTGCAGAGCAACAGAAAGAAAAGTCAAATTGTTCTGATGCTACATCTTTGTCCTTGACAGTCTGGTCCAGCTGTATAACATTAAGTAGACAATTAAGTTCACAATTTTGTATACAAGAGTTATTAAAACATATTGAAAGCCAAGTTTCGTCAATTCAGCTTATTTCCTAACCTATTTTGTTAGGAATACTTACTGAGTTGTTTCATTTGAAGCATAGGACAAGACTTTATGCAAATTTTTAATAATTCATAAAATCAAAATTATAAGTGCAGGTTTTAAAATATGCAAAGAAATGATCTTTTAATTACTCTTTATGAAGGAAAATTCACTTCCCCTTAGCAATCTTTTTTAGCTGGATCTCTCCCAGATTTGATGGTAACTTGTTAGGGGAGGGGTGGAGTAGGATGACTGTTCCAGAGGTAAATGCAGATGGATTATTCTCAGATGAACTCTTACTATTTTGATAGCAACAAATGATGAAGTAATCACTCCCATTTTACAAACTCCATGGTTAAGTGACTTGACAGTACTATTATTTTTCTTGATAGAGATGGCTTTAGTATTCCTTGGCATGTGCTGCATCAGAGTCCCTTTGCTTCCAAGCATCCAGCCTCCCCTGTGTACCTGTTCCTCACCCCAATGAAGTGTCCCACCTCAAGCACTTCTTGTCTTAAATTGAGAAACTCTTTTTCTCTTTTTTTTTTTTTTTTTTT
>VZRP01001681.1:159389-184889 GCA_013397995.1 Malurus elegans | reverse complement strand
TTTTTTTTTTTTTGGTAAAATTTATTGGTTATTCTTTCACCAAATTTCACAGTATTCAGCACATCTTTCCTTACAGATATTCTGGAAGAGAATTATGAAGGAGAAAATAAACTTACATACTACAATAAGATATGAGACTTTCTCCAGGGTTTTTTGAAATATTTTTTTATTATTGTTATAAAAATCCATATTATTTATTTATTACAAGCAAGTTAACATAAGTGAACAGCATATAAAATTCCTTGAGTGACTTTTTAACTTACACATATACGGTAAAGTGGTCTAACGGAAGAGAACCCTGAAGCCATTTTATTTGTGACAAGCAAGTAATATCAACAATTTTTTTTCCACACTTCCATAAATACTGCTTTTTTTTTTCCTCTATTTAGCAAGTAACAACCAAAACCCTATCATTGAAAGTGAGGTAAATAAGTAAAGAAAGGAGCAAAACTACTAAAGGACTCTGGAAATATACAGCAGTAACCTGATCAATTGTATAAATTAACCCCACAAAATGAAGCTGAGCTTTTGAGGTAAACTAAAGCTGATAAAAACTTTATGTGGCAAAAGCAGGATTTTAAACAAACAATTCTCGATCAAGGACCTGAAACTTGTGTTCATTAGATAAGAAGATATCCTATCAGAACCAGCGGTAGAAAAATGCTAAGTTAATAACTTAAAAGGAAGAACAAGATAACTAATTCAGCTGGTAATTGAATGAGGTAAGAATGTTAAGAACAATACTTGCTCCATGTGTAATTTACCTCTTTATTAACAGTAAACATGAAATTTATGCACCAGTTAAATGGCATATAATCCTTCAAAGAAAGGGTTTACCTTGGAGAGCAGTGGCATATAACGGAGCTGGGTCAGTTTCATTCCAACAAATATTTGGACAACTAATAGTATTCACAAAATACTAACAAGTTTGTAATACTAAAAATGTATACTGCAGATATTTCATACCTGTTAGCATGCACTTCTATTGTTTATTCATATTTATTCAGCCAATTTGAAGGACAAACAGAATGTCCTGTAAAAAACCACACTCATGTTTTAATTACAGGTGACACTGAGTAGCTGCAGTATTCATCACAGCTAGTTGTTGAATGCTGCAATGAGTTTTTCACAAACCAAGAGAAATTTGCAAATTGTTAAGCCTATCTGATGTTTAGTGTTTTACATCCATTCACCTTTCTAGTTTTTTGTGGGTTTTTTTTGTTTGTTTTTGTTTGTTTGTTTGTTTTTAATTTATTTTGTTGTGTCTTTTCTGTAAAAACAATAATTCAAAATTTTCTCTTATATTGACAAAAAACTAAATTAATCTGTAGTCAAAAAATCAGTAGCCCTGAAATTGGAAATTCACATTGTCTATTAGATGTTTCATCACCATCTGCACACTCTTGTCTTCCAGGAAATTCAATGTGAAACATTGTTTAAAGCCCTGTCTGACATTCTGTTTACACACTCTGCTTTTAAAACACTTGATTAATTCAGTTCATCATTCTGTGCTCTGCTTACACTACAATTATTTATTTTTTTCTCAATTAGAGCAATAAAGACTTCAAATAAATCTTTTTTTTCTAGAATATCTACATATTCAATTTCAAAACTTAAGGTCAAAACTAGCGTGCCTGAATTAAATCTGGTGATTTAGAATATAGATAGAGTCTTAGCAATTACCAGCACTTTTAGACCACTTTATAAATTGATTTGGTTTGAGATTTAGTCTGTGTTTCTTTTCTATTAGGTGATTGGTTGGTTGATCGGTTGGTTGGGGGGATTTTGTTTGATTGTTTTTTGTTGATGTTGTTTTGCTTAGTTGACTGGGGTTTTTTTTCCTACTTAGACATACAAAATTATAGAACAATTCAAGTTTAAAGACATCTGCAGGTTATTACTGTATTCATTACTCCCTAGATAATGAATATAGTTGGAACAATATCAGAAATTATGATATTTGTCCAGTAGTGAATCAGTAAGTAGGGATCATAACAAATAAGACTTACAATATTTTTACATTTGATTCCAATGAAAACTCCTTTTTTTTTTTATTTTTTTTTTTATTTTTTTTTTGTAGAATAAATCTTAATACATAGCTTCATACTTCTGAATTTTTGACTGAATAAGAAACAGTAGATATTTTCTAACCATAGCCAATCAGGATGTATTTTTGCAGGAGTCTGTACCGTTAATGCTTTTTTTTGAAAGTCTACAGAAACAGTTCCTTACAAATATTAATCTAAGTCTACAAAGCAGGTGCAGATTTAGCAGCATTTCAAGAGGGCATGGTCTTAAAATTTATCACTTCATGAGTTTCAAACACCCAATGCTGTATATACTTGAAAGGAAGAGCCTTTTCACTTCGAGTTCTGCTGAGAGACAAAATGCACTGATAATGTGGCTGAAGTGTGTGTGCACCCAGAAGAAAATAATAGGGCAAATTCTATTTTTAATACACAAGCAGACACCAGTTCATGACCCATTAGAATTCAAGCAGAGGCAGGTCAAGTAAACGGAAGAGAAATCTCTAGAAGTGGTGACATATATGGAGCTATGTTCTGCTCTAAAAGTTCCCTGGGCTGAAAATAGCTGGAGTTTGGAGTACTGAGGTGGGGGGGACAAGGAGGGGTGGGGGGCAGGACACTACCTTTTCATCATTACCCTTTTTTTTTTACCTTCTCATGCACCGTTTTTTATCTCCACTGGAAGGATAGTACTCTACAGGGTTCTGTGCAACGTGAGTCTTTATTCTATCCCTGTATGTCTGTTCTTACACTGTTAGACAAAGTAGGATGATATTACGAGAAAATTATATGAATTAGACATGGCTAGTTTAGTTGATCATAGTAAAGCACTTGCTCTTTCATGACTGAGGTAACTTTGCTTACAGTTGTGAAATGTTTCAAATGCTTCAAAATCCACCCATTTAGTCTGTCTTAAAGTACATTGTGCCTTGAAGTAGTTTGGAAAGGGTGGTAGGCAAGGCTGAGGGCAGCTCAGTATCATTGAGGAGGATGAGTGTTTAGCGTGGTAGCTGATTGCCGAGACACCAGTAACCATTCCCTGTTCTTCTGCTGTTGAACTCGGCAGTCACTCCTTATTCCTCTTTCCTGTCTCTTCCCATTTCTGCTGCTGATCATGAAGCTCTGCATGAGAAGAAAAAATTCAAGGATCTATTGTGAAAAAAAGGGTATAGGTAGAGAGGAAAAAGTAGAGCTGCTCACCAAACTCAGAAGCTCGAGACAGACTGAGTCACTTTTGGGGTGATTCATTCCTCTGGCCATATGCCTCCCAGCCATTTTTGCCCTTGTTTTAAATTCATCTAGCATTTATTTTTCCAGTGCTTTCACCTGCACTTATCTCACTGAGACAGAGAACTGTCCACTGCTGTGGCGTGGAAGGAAATTTGCTCAGGCTTCCTGTCTTTCTACTCATGTGGTCTGTCCTCAGAATTTATTGACATTTGAAGATTAGATAAAAGCTTCCTAAAATACAGTTATCATGCAGGCTTCATATTGCAAATCCAAGCTATTTACTGTAAAAAAAAAAAAAAAATTCAGAAAAACTGAAAGAGGATGTGGCAGAAGATAAATAGATGTTTCAAGGCTCATATGCTATGGTAATGAAATAGTAAGGCTATAGGTTTGATTATAATTAATTACAGACCAGTGTCATATTCTTCTAGAACAAGTTGCAAGAATTATGTATGAGCGTAAGGTTCTGTTAAAAAAGAAAAAGTATAAAGCTGAGTATTTGCTCTGTGATAAAAACCCCTGCTTTTACCTGGAAATAATATGTATGTGGCTCCACATATTTCTGCAATATTGAACTCTGTGAATCAGGAGCGATCAAAGAAATTCTAATACAAAATTGTGTGTCATGGAGACTTTAACAAATATTCTAATGGACTTGCATCATGCTACTCCTTTTTGTTCTTTGATAATGGATTGTAATTAAGCAGTAGTTTTTCCATGAATTAACGTTTTGTCTGGATGTTCTGAATCTACTTGGCATTTTTTTCCCAAAGCAAAGACTTTATATCATGCTTTATAAAAATAGAATACCAGAGGTTTTGCTATTGACCAAAAAAAATGTTTTAAAATTCCAGAGCTTCAATAGCCCCTTTCTTTCTTTTCCTCTTCCTGACAGAGTAATTCATATACACACCCACAGACAAGCATTTGCATGTCTGTCATTAATACTTTAAGTAGCCTAGAAATAGTAAAAGTTCATTGTGGGACTTCTTGCATGTGAGCTTAAAAATGAACAGCTGTACAGTTCTACAAATTTCTGGGCTCCCTGGTATTTATCTGGTAAGTTGTGCAAATTTGTCTGGTCTAATAAGACATAAGCTAAGTTTTCCCGCCAAGTAAATAGCTGATGAGCTTAAATATTGCTAATATTTCTTATCTTCACAGGAAAATATATACAAAGAAAGAAAATAAATTCAAAAAAGTACACTTCAGCAATAGCCTAAGAATAACATTTGCTTTTTGACATCTTTTAAAAGAAAGTCATATCAGAGATGAAAAAAATGCCTTCTGATTTTTCAGGAAACACAGTAACTTTCTTTATTTTTCTGTTTGTTTCCAGATACCATGGAACATCAGAAGTTTGGAAATAGTGTCTATTAGGTGTACTTTGTGGTTTTAAAAAAAGGAAAAAAATTGTGCCAGAGGCTTTGCAGTGAAAGACTACAGGACCAAAACAAAGTCCAAAAACATTCCAAGAAGTCACTATCAGTCACCTTCTTGGAAAAAAACATATGAATAAAAAGAATGTTTACTTGATTGTCAACTGAGAAGCCACTTGTTGACAAATGATGAAGAGATAAAAAGTTTAAAACTAGCATCTAAACCCACCTTGCTTATTCGTGCGAGTTCTGTTCACATTTGTGAAAGACATTTTTTCTCTCTGATTTCAAGCTTCCCACAGAGAAGAAAGGTAACACCACAGTGACATTAGATATGAAAATATGAAAATATTATTGCTTTGTTCTGTTTATGTTTACACAGAAAAGCCATGCAGAAGTGAATACTAACTTGGAGCAGGGTTGAAATAGGGCATAGTAAGGCCAGGAGGCACACCCTGAAAGAGAGAAAACAAACAGTTAAAAGTCATCTTGCAGGAGAGTAAAGAAAGTGAATTATAAGTGAATTACAGACTTTATATAGTCCAGTTGCCACTAGTCTTGAAGCGTATTTTAATTTGAAACAACTGATGTTCACAGAAAAGGTGCTCTCTGATCTTCCTGAGGTTAATACCATGCTCATAATTACGAGAGAAATTTCATAATTTCATGGAGACGTATGTTTAATGTGAAAATGAGACTTGGGCTCTTGGCAAGGAAAAAAAAATAAAATCTGTCATATTTCTCACAGAAAGAGAGATAGACAAAGTCTCCTGACCTATTTTAAATTTTCTGACTGATATGCAGGAAGACAACAATGGAGAGATTGGGTAAAAATTATGTTATATAGTTCTGAGGTCAGATGGGAGGGTTGCAATGATTTTTTACTCTTTTTGCTTGGGTTACTTTTTCCATGCTTTGTGTTTCTGAGAGTAGGAATGAAAATACTGGTTTAAATGTGAATGAGACTGATTATTCCACAAGTACTTCCTTTTAAGTCTTTCTTTCTCAAGGCATAACACAACTGCGTATTTATTAGCAGAAAACTTGTAAAAATAGCATTAAAATAAAGAGCTTAAAAATTGTTTCCAGAAGACTGAATGAGACATAGATCCTGCTTATTTGTAATAATGTTGTGGCAACAACAACAGCAACTATAATATGTCAAATTATTTCCAACACATTAGGCAAACAAATCATTTATATAGACTGGAGCAAGTAAATTATTTATATATTTATTGTGCACAGAGCAGCAGTAAACTGTGCCTAAGAGCCCTGTAGCGAAAAGCGTATCACACTGTCTAAATCCATAAAATGGGACTTGCAGGATGAGCATAATATACAAAGATTTAAGATGTGTTCTGAATCACATCTTTAAAAAAAAAGAATATCCAGCCTCGTGCTAAAGACAAGGCACAGGGGAACCAAATGTCTTGCACAGTATTTTGTTGTTTCAAGTGGCTTAAAATAAAGTTATTTAATGTGAAAATTGTGTTCTGCTATTTATTTCACTATGAAAGAAAGAGCTAGAGCCTTGTGACTTCAACAGCAGTAAACTTGAATAAATTAAGCAATTTGATAGGTAGTGAATGGAAGACTTGCCTCTCACTTAGACAATTTAGCATTTCCTTCTCTTTACCAGAATTATGAAATCAAATTTTAGGGGTCCAAAAAAAAAAAAAAAAATCCCTTTCTGTACACATCTGCCAGCTTGGAAAATGTGATGAATTGTTGTAAAACAGTCACTTCAAATCTGCTAACCCTAATCACAGGTAGAGCACCTCTTAAAAGCAGCCAGCCTTATGGTGGTTTTCACTTCCTGCACTCATGTCAGCTCTTCTCTCTTTATCCTTGTAGCGGAGAAAGATATAAATGATAGAAAGTACTTATTCTGATAATAGATCTGTATCTTTATTAAAAGTCTGTCCCACATTACATTACTAGAGTACTAAAATAACCCCAGGCTTTTCATTCCTTTTTCTCAGAGTGTGGGTAAGCTAGTGGTCAATTCTGTTTCTCTTTATGCTATTCTCCATGTTGTACTTATCCTGAGATTCTCCCTTCAGAAACTGTTGACCTACCTTCTAATTTCTACAGCAATATTAAAGTACTGCTTAAAAGAGAAGCAATTTCTTTTCATACTTACTAGTACATTTTCCAGAGTAAAAGGTGAATGCGTACATTTAAGGAAACACCTCCTACCTTAATTGAGGCATTTTTAAACTGCAATTATTTTGAAAATGCTCAAAATTTTCATAGTATCTGTAATCTGCTTTTCATTATTTTTCAAGTTTGTCAATTACTTTGTTTTCAAAAGTGAGGGTTAAAGACAATCTTTACTGGACTGTAATGTAAAAAGCACTGTATGAGAGTGGATGTAGTGCATAATATAATACTACTTATGGAGAGAATACAAATTAGGCAATATTTATACAAACACTTTAAAACTGCTCTTTTTAGTATCTGGAAAAAGGTACTTATAAATACATATATATATCTATTGGTGTATATATGTATGTATAAGAGTTATGAAATAATCTTACAAGGGAGAGAAACTGATATATTTTTATCTGGAAAATAGATATAGCACTTTCAGTTCCAAATTAAGGGTAATTTCAAGTAATATTTCAGTACAAGGTAAACAGCTGAGAAAAATCAAATTTGTTAATAAATTATTCCATCCCACAAAAATAATACATTCTCAACAAAGTGTTTATATTTTGCAAAATTGCTTTCCAACACAGGTTTTGTTTTTAGAGTGATTTGACTTATGGATTTCATAATTTTTGTAATACAAAACAAATCTCAAATCTTATCCAAACTCTCTTCATTTAAAAAACATATGAGTTAACAGCTTAGTGATCATGAAGCTAGTTTGTAATTAATTCTTTGTTATTATTTTTTTTTTAACTTGAGCAAGAAACTTTGTTAGTCAGGAGTCATTTTAATTTTAAGCTATTTTCTTTTAATTGTACTAGGGTGAGCTAAATTGCATCTACTAGGAATTCTTGACAGGAAGGTAGACAAGCATTAATAAAAAGCAAGAAAAAAAATAGGTTCATCTTCAGTACTCTTCTTCCAAGTGGATGAGAAAAGGTTTTTCCAAAAATCAGCCTTCAAAATTAGATCAGGTTCTTGGATTCTCAAATTTAGTAAGTCAATCTTTTTAAAACCCATATATAGCAGAATCATAGCATTTCCACATCACACAATCCTTCAAAGCCTGCAAGAGCAGTCAAGGCTCAGTAAATTAAAATAATCGGTCTCTTGAACATAGAAGCATAATTACTTCACCACAGTAATGTGAACTGCTCCCTGTGCTTTTTCCATAAATGACTTCTGTTGGTTATTGTTTGGAATTAATTCAGTTGCAACCAGATTTTTAAACAGATGTTAAACAGATATCAGAAGAAGCAGATCAAATTTGTCACATATTGTTCATTTCAATGCAAGAGGCAGAGATTATAACTGTTTCCTTTAATTGTCAACAGTATGCGGTGTTATTATGGAGAATTTTTAAAAACCCACCCCTTTCAGTCCCTACATTTAGTCTTAAATAACCTACAGTGCTTAAGATTTTTCTCTGTAACTGTTTTAGCTAAACTAGCTGATCAAAGCTTGAAACCACATGCCAAGTGAGTTAAACTCATTGAAAAATAATTGATTATTTTATTTATAACGCAAGTACTTAAATGCTTGCTTGTATGACATCTTGCTTCCAATGGGCTATACTTATTTTACTAACAAATTTACTATTTCAGGAAAGGAACTTGTGTTATCAGCAATTCTGTTTAGTTATATTAAAATAATTAATAACCCTCCTAAAGTAATTATACCAGAAAACATTGCATTCTGGAAATCAGCATCTGCCTGATTGAGGCTTGATTGCACAAAAAGTACACGTAAGAACTCAAAAATAAATCAGTATAATAGCTGTCTGATATACTTTTAAAATAAAATAACAAAGAAAGTTTTATCTGTATAGGGCATTTAACCCAAAATTTAACATAATCAACATTGTTCAAATGAAAATCATCCAAATTATGGTCATATGGTGGATTGAACCAATGCAATGATCATATCACAACATCTGTGACTGTTAGATGAATATACACTTCTTTTATATTTATATATATATATGCATGAAAGTGATAAGACTCGATACATTCAGGCATGGATCTTAAGGGTGTGGAGAAAATTTATTTACTAATTATTTCATATTCCATTTTGAAATAGACTGATACCCAAGAAAAATATTAGTATCATCCCTATGGTGGATTTTTAGAGCTACATACATAACAACTATTTAAAGTTTACTAACAGACTCTGGAAATGCAGTGCACACACACAAAATCTTTTTTATGCACAACATAATATGGAAGATGACAAGAAAATAAAGGAAATCCTATACAGCATAGAATCTAAAAACTAAGGGCTTTAAGAGGGATTTTGAATCACAAATTGTTGAAAAAAAACATAGAAAAATAAAAGAAATCAGTCCAAATACATAAGTAATCTTGCTTTCAATAGACTTTATTATACACTGCATGTCAGCAAAAATGTAAAGGAAAATTTCAGGCTCTACAAATTCCAAATGACTGGATAATAATCAGTCAATCAATCAATCAATTTTTTAACTAATCAGGGAGGTCAGATACATATAGAGTTGCTTTTACATGCCGCCAAATATATTAATGTTGTGGGTAAAAACAAACAACATGCACAAATCATGTCCCATTTCAGACAATTTGACAGCCATATTTGTTTCTTTTTTTTTTTGTTCCAGAAGGCATATAAAAAAACACACTTGTCTTTTAATTCAAACCTATTGTAAATATTTACATAATGAAAATTCTGTACGTTTTCCTCCCTCAAGAACATTTAGTTATATGCTTATTCTGATCAAAGCATAGTAAATGGTATTTTTTTTTCCCCCCAAATATGCATAGAGTTGTGTTCAAGGAAGTTTTAAATCAAATTAATCCAATGGGAAAGTTCACCTTCAGGTTCAGATTTATTTCTAATACCGGATAGGTTTAAAAAATAACAAATAGCTTCTACTGTTTCCTACTGTGAACAACATTAGTTGCCAGAGCTACAGCAAAAGTATAGCAATAGTTGTGTGAAAAAAGCATCAGTTTTCTGAATTGCTTCTTCTAACCTTAAAGAAGAGTTTCGGCTTTGTAATGGTAAGATGAATGTCAACAGTAACTGAAAGAAGCTTCAAAAGAAAGTCAAGGAACAATTTATGGCCCAAATGACTTGCAATTACTTCTTGTAGCCAACATGTACTGAAAGGTTTCTTGTCAGCTCACTAGGAACTGGTTCTGAGCTATTAATTTCTTTTTTTCTTTTTCACTTGTGCAACCAACTTTCTATTCTTTTCTTCACCTGGCACCCTGAGATGTTAGAAGAACTAACAAGTGACACCCTTCTTCTCCTCCCTCCCTCCTTCCCTTCCTCTCTCCTGCCCTTCCCCTCCTCAGATCTCCTTGTTTCTGTTTTGGAGTAAGGAAACAAAATCAGTATTATTTTCTATATTATAAAGTAGAAGGGAAGAGTAGAAAAAGTATTGAAAAGGATGAGCAAGGTTTTTCATTTGTGGGTTGTGGTGGATGGAGGGGGTCAGAGTAGTATTATCGCAAAATAAAAGAAAGCCAAGAGCAAATCTGCAAAAGAAGGACTGTAAAATAGAGAGTAGCAGGTATAACATGAAGAACAGATGTTACAAGAGAGGAAAACAAAGCACTGGAGGTGTCAGTGATGGATAAAACTGAGACAAGAAGAGTGCATAATACAAACACAGTTTGAGGGACACAAAAGTGGAGTAAAAAGAAAAATTATGACTGACATAGAGAAAAGAAGTAAAGACAAACAAAGGGTATTTGTGTTAGGTAGACTCAAAGCAAGCCAGTTTAGCACTGTGACAATCCAAGCCTTTGTTCTAACTGGAATTATGCTTGTTAGTGTTCTAACTTTATGCAGGACAAAGAATTGGAACAAAATATTTTATGCCCTTTAAGAAGGCTTAGCTCAAAACCTTAGGGAGCTTCCCCCGCAGTTCATGTAAGTATTCAAAGAGGATAAAAATTTGTTTTAGTCTAAGGTTGAAAAGCTCCCATGAAATAATAAATCTGGTTTTCCCACAATTCAAAATAGGGTGATATAATTTTTGAGTATTCCTTTGGGATCTTGTTTTAGCTCAGCTGCAAATAGTCTTAATGTGTTGCAGATTTAAAAATTAAAAGTGTTTCATTTCAGTCCTAATGTTGGGTTTAATGCTATCTGCAAAACATATAAATGTTGTCGCTGACAGAATTGTCCTAGAAGACTATTTATGCAAAATAATTTCATGGTTTGGTTAAGACTTTTTCTTCTGATGTAGTGCAGAACAGTTTGACATCAGGCACAGTTGGTTATGGGCAAGAAAAACACAGAAAAAAAGGAAACAGGAAAACCATTCATGCTGTGTTTTGCAGGGAAAGTTCAACAGCCATCAGATAACACTGGTCCTGTATTAGCTCCAAACTCAGAGGTTTTGTGCTCTAACTGGTACTGAAGATTGGCATCTTGTACCAAAGAAAGTGACAAAAATAACACGATTTGGGAAAGATGGATAACTCCTAAAATTCAGTTACTGGCTGCCGCTAGGGCAGCTGAGGTTCTAGAGCAGGGAAATGCTGTTGGCATAACCAGCTCAAGCCATCACTGACCAGTAACCACATCCACAGGAATTAGTACAATTTTCTGTGACTAAAGTCCCCGGACTCTAATTGAAGTAGGCAGCATTTATCCTTCTACCAGCAGCCAATGATCTTGAGTGAATTATTTTCTTGTCACTCTCATTTCTATCTTTGCCATCTCCTAACATGTCTCTTTGAGTGATCACCATACTTTTTTTTAATGAACTTATGCCTTTATTTTTGCTGAGAGTTAATATAGTACTGTCTCCCCTGCTACAGAGGACATTTCTGTCTCTGGTAGATGTCTCTTCCCAGCAAAAATGAAACCTTATGCTCAGCTGAATCTTTGCAGAACTCTGCATGTGACAAGTCAGGCTGGAGATGGTGCTCGTTGAAAAGACAGACACTTATGCCCAACAGCGCTGTGTAATGGTATTTTTGCTAGCTACTGCAAATTCCTCCTTGCATGCCTGTGGAAATCTACCACTGTGCCTTGCATGTGCTGGCACTGATGTCCAAGGTGCCCTGAAATCACAACAAAGTGGAGCAGGGAGTTCAAGCACTCTGTGTTGCTACAGTATTGCTGCCACAATGCAATACAGACAGTATAGAAGCATGCTGCAAGACTTCACTGGTTTTGATGATAAAGAAAGAAGACTTAATTCCCAAAAACAATTTCTATAAAATTATCTTGATGTCTTTATGGAAAATATTACAACCAAATAGTGACCATAAGGTATAAATTCAATTTGCCACTGTAAATTATTTTTATTAAAGAGCTCATTCTTCTATAGGTAGACTTTATAAACAAAGGTCTGGTTACTCTCAGGTAAGTGAGACCTGGATTAAACTTTCAGAGATCTTATCTTGGCCAATGGTGTTTATTGCAAACAAGCACAAAGAAATGAGCATTAATTGGAAGAAGGTATAGTAGCATAAAACAGGTAATTGTCAACAAACTAATTTCTCATAAATTAGCTTTTTCTGTGAGTGCAAGGCCCGCTTTTTAAAAGAATAATAACAGACTGTCAAAATAGGATGCGCACATAAAATTTTTCACAAAATAAAAGATGTAAATTATTGGTTTCTTGAACCACATTTTTAACCATATTTAAGGTGAATGTCTGAAGTACTGGCAGCCATTTTGAAAATTGACCTGAACTACCTGACAAGAAAGTCAGCCACAAAAAATCTATTAAATACATGTGTGTTGCCTGAGGTATCTTGATGGTGATCACCGTAAAGTGTGTGTATTACTCCTTGTCAGTTTTCTGCCATTGTTACAGGATATACTGGACACTTTGGAGTTTCTGAAATCAACACCTTGAGTGAAATGTTCCAAATACTTTAATGTTTACAAGATTTTTAATTAGCTAGATTACATCTGGCTTTGGTGTCATTTGGCAACCCCAGCAACACTTATGATGTATACAAGTATTATGTTGGACTGTTTTCTCTATAAATTAGATTACATTATGGGAAAAAGACCATAAAATAGCTTCTTAGTGTTGAATAATATATTCTCAGTAGCAGAAATCAAACATGTATTTCAGGGCCACACTCTTACTTTTGGGCAATCTCTAATGTCTCACTGCTTTCTCCCACTAAGCTTAAGTGATACGTGAATACAACTGGAGGCATATTTCTAACCACAAATAATTATTGAACTATAAACTTCCCCAAGACAGAATTGATGAGTGTGAATTCTGTTCCCTAATGAAGAATGGTTGAGATCACCATTTAGGACACTTCAGTAAATTCTGGATTCCCTTATAAATTTAAATGAAATAACAAAACTCTGACTATTTTCAAGACAAGATAAGGTCCCCAGAATTTTTTTGAGAGCAGTGAAATCCTTATGCTTCTTTAAGTCTAACCCCAAAGGTTGCTCAGTATTTGGCTTCTCATTTTATTAACATTCTGTAATAAATGTCCAAGGAAGTATTTGTATTTGCCTAAGGTTCATTTTATTTGGAATGTTCTCTCATACTGAATTTGACCTTCACAAGTTCTTTTCTATAAGTGTTGACCTTTAGATTAGCCTCCCGTGGAAAGCAGTGGCTCTGTTGTCTGACACTGTTCATTCTGCACATTACTGAACCAAAAAATATATGAATAATTTTAAATATCAGCAGAAAACATCCCATTTTGTTAATGTGTTCTCAACAAAATAACATTCTCCATTATGTTCAAGGTCCTAAGTGTGTTTTTTATTATTTATTTCTTAAAAACCTCAAAAAATATAAGAAGTTTGGTTATAAACAGTTTTTTTTTCTTTATTTACTAGAAATATGAGCACATTTGGAGTGAAAATGAGTTTTATTAACAAAATTTCAACTTAAGTATTTTTCTCTTCTATTACAAAGTTAGTAATTTCTTAGTGTTTCATTATAAACATATTCAAATGCCAAAGAAACCAGAGAAAAATGTTTAGTCTGAGAAATGTTCCCGTTGTTGAGTCAAATACTGGCAATAATAACATAATGACATGTTTAGAGTGGGTTCTTTAAAAAAAAAAACCATCACTTTAGAAATGTCACAATTCTGATTTCCTTTCTTTGTTCAAGAATATTAAGGCAATAAGAACATGTTTGCCACTGCAAGTTCTTATTTATCTGATGATGTCTTTATACCTCATACACCTGAGGTCATCATTTCCAGGACTGTGTGTCTGCATAACCATACAGGCTTAGGTAACATTAGGTAACAGGAAATAATCTCTTTCCTTTGTCATATCCATTCAAAATAATTTCAATGTAATACACTGTTAACCCCTGTCTGATTCATACTGTACTTTGGGTTTGATTTTTATCTTTTTTTTTTTTTTTTTNTTTTTTTTTTTTTTTCCCTGTGTTTTCTTTTTCTTTCTTGCTTGATTTCCTGTCTTTTTCCCTTGGTCCCATTTCTGGTGTCTTCTTTGTCTCATTGCAAGCGTAACACAACATGAAAGACATTTAAAGACATTTCACTCAAAGGTTAAAAACTCCTGCAAACATCTCACTTGCAGAGAACAAGATGAAAAAGTTTGTGTCTACGGAAGCAGGTTAGATTTTTTTTTTGTATAGAAAGATTTTACCTCTTATTATCATCTTAAGATTACTGAGAATACCTGATACCAATGGCATACCGTATGCAAAACACTAGAGCAAATGCAGTCCTTCCTAATGAGGCTTGACAGATGAAAGCACTTTTATTGTTTAATTTTTGGACACATTTTGTTATATCTCTGATTTTTTTCCAGCTTTTGGCTGTGTAAAACTTTGTTTATTTTACTGAAGAGACCAATGGTCACTGGTAAAAAAGCAGGTTTTTGATTACAATAAATCATTACTGTAAATCTACTGGCACAGTATTATTATTCAGCTTCAAGTACCGCATGAGAAAACACTGATAATTCAGTGTACATTACATTTATTGAGGTTTTGTTCCTTTATTATAAATAAAAATCCAGGAATATTATGAATAAGTAGAAAAGTACATAATTATTTATATATTTGATTCCTTGATGTTGCCACTAATTTTAAATTAATTAGCTCTTAGCAATTTCTATAATATACTTTCCTGTTCACAAAATACTACAGAAATAAATTATTATTTTGAAATTTTGTTCAAAAACATGTTTTAGACAGCAATCCTACTAAGAATTAGAAATGTTGAGAATCTCAATCTGAGCAATTTATTTTTTTTTAAATCAAAAATCAAACATTTAATTCTCTTTAAAGACAAGACATTATGAACTTCTGTTATTATTTGCTTTTATAGACTTAATTATTAAAACGCTCTGGATGTTTTTTAGCTTTGAGAAAAAAAGTGTTGCATATAAATTAATTTTCCTATTTAGGCTATTGCTAATTTAAGCTTTAATTATGAGTTCCAGAAAAAAAACGAAGTGTCATGAATATGTTGTCCAGAATATTAAGAAAACCTATAAAGAAATCTAAAAATATTAAAAAAAAAAAAAAAGTTTTGTTTGTTTTTTAAATACAAATAATTGTAACTATTCTTGTATGGATAGCCTACGATACTAATTTAATATAGATGTTTAACAAATATAAAACCAGAACACTTTTTATTATATTTATATTTAATTAAAATGAGAAATTGTATTGCACCCAGATTTTCTAAAAAAATAGCAGAAAATAAATATTCTTTCCTGGAGTACGTGTGTGAAGAAATGGTATGGGTATTGATGTGAAGATGATGTGTTATGTTTTTCATTGTGCTTTGAGAAGATAGTAGTCCTTTAAGAACTTTCTATTACTTTTCAAAAGCAAAATAAGTAAATGAAGTTCTAGGACATTTGTGTTACATGTTTTTAAGTGGGGGCCCATGAAAGCTGCTTATTCTACAACACAGAGCTTTATAGGGCTAGAGAGCTTCCTAGTCTTGCTGCCTCTCTTTGCTTTGAGGTAAATTATAAGCCAAGAAAACAAAATGTACTAAAGACATTTTGAGTATGAGCTTTTCATGCATCAGTTGCTGCAATTGCCAGAGGACTCTGTGAGATGGTAAAATGACCAGAAAAGATAGATAAGTAAAGGAAATTTCTCTTAGGACATAGTTTTAACATCCTGTGAGATCAGAAAACTATTTTAACTGTTGAAATAGCACCTCTGCCTAGTCTCCCATTTAATGGAGAATTTCTGCCTTGCATTTGTCAAAAAGAATTAGGCCATAAAAAATGTCAGCAACTTAAAAAGTATAAAACAGTGGCATCATATTCTCTAAAATTTTGTCAAATCTCTGCTGCTCTTTGGAAACAGTTTATCATATTCCTTCACTATATTGTTACATGCTGAAAGGGTAAATGATGACTGTTGCTCAGTACATGAACTTTCTGCTTTTTCTCTTTTTGTTATCTTTCAGTAAGACAGCCCTCTGGGCTTGTTTTAAATTCCAAAGAGAATTCCCCAGACAGGTGAAATCAACTGAATAAAATAAATTGAAACCTACTTTGTAGAGTTACCGTGGGGTTTGACTTAAGTAATGAACTGAAATATGAAGCTGCTGTGTTCTGCTTGCAAAAGCGTACCTGAACTGTAAAGAAAGGTGTGATGTATATCTGAAACACTAATTTAGATAGAAATCTAGATAGAAACATTAATGAAAACATCCCAGTCAGAGTTTTTTCTGTTCTAAATATTTTATTGCTTTTTTCAACACATACTGAAGTCAATGCCACAGATTCTTATATTTCACAGAAAAAAATTAGCTTGAAAGGCACACCACAGCCCAGTTAGAAATGTACAAATAATCTTTGATTCACACAGATTCAGATTTAATTTCTATGGGCATAGTTTAAATCTGGGAATATAGGACTTTGGACTTTTTGCATTAAGAAATTAATAACAATAATAAAGAAGAAATAGTAACTTTTTTTTTTTTTTTTAAATGTGAAGCAAGGTGAAATATTATGAAGTGAACAAGTTTCTTCAGTATTTTTTGGCGTAAGTTTTCAAGTAATATGCTAAAATTCTAAATACAGCAATACATATAGATTCAGTATGCATTTCCACTTGCATGTTTTACTCTTGCAAATGTTTCAGAAGACTTTAGCACTTATTCCACCCAAGTTCATCACAGATATGTACCAGTGACCCTCTCTTGACGAAGGAATGAAAGAATGTGAATTATTATTATTTTTATAAATGGAATAAAGAAGAAACTGAAACAATCTCTGCATTTCTGGATAAATTTTTGAAAGTAACAATAATATTTAAATGTATTTTTCTTGATGTTTGTTTGGACTAGTTTGTGTGTAATGTGCAGAATGAAGAAATCAATAACTACTTTGACTCTTTTCTTGGCTGAACAATCCCAGCTCTCTCTTAATAGGAGAGGTGTTCCAGCCCTCTGATCATCTCTGTGGCTTTCCTCTGGACTCACTCCAGCAGGTCCATGCCTTTCTTATCCTAATATTACTTGTATTTCAAAGCAATATTATCCTTGTCACAGCATGGTTTGGGTAATAGAAACATCAGTGGGGATGATAGAAACCCCAGGAGTAACCACCACCTGTAAAAATCAACCAAAAAAAAAAAAAAAAAAGCCAAAAAAAAACCCACCAAAAAAACCAAAACAAACCAACCAACAAACTTATCTTTACATTATCTAAAAAAACAAAACAAAACAACAAACTTTTCTTTATATTATCTTGGATATTCCTTAAATATAAATATTTAGTCAAGAACGTTTAACACAATATAAAAAGTGTATCAACATCACCATATTTTCTACTTTGGGGACAATATTAGTGCCTCAGATTTCATTAAGTACTCAAATTAATAATTGTTACTTCAATATCTAATAGATTTACTGTCTTTATGATGATATTGGAACAGTACAGATCAAGAGATATAGCTGCTCATTTATATAACATACATAGATATCTAAATATAACATCAATATAGCTGTATAAAAACACTTTCAAAATTCAGGTTTTCTGAATGTAAACTGTAAAAATCAACACATCAGTAATCGAAAATAAGTTAGTGTTGGTTATCATGTGCTGAAACAGTTCAGTCTTTTCCATTTTCCTCATTTTCATGAGGGCTTTATGTATAATACAGAAGAAAAATAGTGTATGTATCCAAAACATGATAAAATTGACACCCAGATGCAAAGTTATTGCTTCTACCACTGGTCACTTGAAGGTAATATCACTTCCAAACACGAGAACAGTAATTTATGTGATATTCTACATGTCCTTGTTTGGGAGGCAAGATGACAAGAGAGCTTCTTTCATGATCATTTTCCAAAAGAATGTCATCCCCAACAGTTTTGTCATTTGCTTGTGGTGACATTCATGTTTCTTGGCAACCCTGAATATTTCTCTCTGAGTCAGATTTTTTTACTGAGCTGTCTGAGGCCAGATAGAAAATTTTTAATATATCAGGACAAAATTGAATTTAATATCAAGAAAACTATTNAGCATTGCAAAGATTTAGTGATTAACAAAGATGATGAAACATGATGGAACAATGAAATATTATGAGCTTTACCTGGAGAGGAAGGAACGCTGGAAGACTGCTGGTCTGCGGAAAAGGATGGCCAGGAGCGATGACAATCTGAGTCAGAGTGAAAATGCACATGAAACAGAGATAGGAGAGGAAACACAAAAAACAAGAAAAAAAAAAAAAAAAAAAAAAAAAAAAAAAAAAAAAAAAAACCAAAACAGAAAGTGGCAGAGACACAGATATTGATGTGGCTTCTAGCAGCTCTAATTGTGCACCGAAACATATCATCTCAATGCAAAAGAAAATAAATCAAAATTACAGTCTCTGTTTAAGACTGCAAAAATATATTTTGAAAAAAATAGTATCCATATGTAAGCAGGGATTAAATCAAAATATTTGAGAGGAATTAGAGATTACTGCTTAGCTGCATATTTAAATCAGCCTTAACTAACCTACAGAACAGCTGCAGTGGGTTTGTGAGACAGAGCTGAGTGATATGTGTGTTATGTAAAATGTCAAGCTGATTGCTCTTGCTTTGTGTGACTAACATTAATCACTGTAAATGACCTTTTTTTTTTTTTCTTTCTCCTTTTTCCCGACCACTCATAATATTTATAAACTGCTATAGACTCCTGAAATATAGTAAGCAGTAAAAAACTTCCAGAGAATGCATATTTTCCTCAGGAAGTATTGTTGAATATTGTCTGCAGTTCTAGGAGGTTTGTTTTTTTTTTTTTTTAATCTTACCATTTGCCCAGATGAGGAGAATCTCTTAACCTGCTGTATTAAATACCCATGAAGATTCAAGCCCAGTAAGAAAACTCCACTTGGAGCAGTCTTAGAGGAACTTTCATTCTTGAATAAGCCGTATACATGTATAATTATGCATATGTAAAAGCTCGTTATATTACCTACAGTTTCAGGATGCAAGATGTGCTGCTCTGTCACCTAAATGGTGAAGAAAAATGAAAGTGTGCTACTTTAGACTAATCCCATACTGTTTCCCAGACATAACACATTGTTCATTCTCTCCCTGGACTAGCAAGTCCCTGTACTGCAAGCTATAAGTTTTACTCTGGTTGTTCCTTATTAAAGTTTTATGCTAATTCATATCATACTGATATCATAAAAACAAGGTAAAAATGGATTGCTTATTGTATTTTTTTTCTGTTTTTAAATTCTGGTGAATTTGAAATCATCCATCATTCTTCTTCTGAAAGCAATGCTCATACATTCAGAAATGTTACATTTACAATGTGATTGGCCTCAATTTATCCTCTCCCTCCTCTGTGTATCTTATGTACAGATATTAACATAATGCTGCATTCCCTTTTGACCTTGTTTTGCCCCGGAAGAAATAATTTCCATGGCAAATTGTAGAACTGTTGTGCCCATTTTCTCTTTTTCTGTGTGGGAAGCTTTTCATCTGGCAAAGTCAAGAAAGTTTGGAACGCAAATGTTACCGCACACCATTTCTCTCTATTTCTTTGGAAAATTCATTTATGCTGTTTGATTTAGCTTTGCAAACTAGAATGTCCTTCACAAAGGTTTTAAACAGATTGACTAACATCCTCGTAATCTTAAGGATATAAACTAAAAAATACTGTGAGTATGAAGTGTTTTATAAAAATATTTGCATCTTTCTGCAGAAGATCTTGAGCTTAAGAAGCAGCATAGCACTGAAAATATGTGGTAAAGGATATGTATACAGGATGTAAGCTTAATAAAGGACCTCAAAATTAGGATAAAAATAAGTGTAACTACAACTGAGTGAAACATTAATTAGCCCACCTTTGTTTAGCATTTAATTAGTTTTTGCTTTTTTACTAGAAACGTATTTAAAAAGTTAATTTCACAACCAAACATAAAATAAAAAATATCTACAAACTCCTTTGGAATAAATATGTTAATGACTACATAAATATCATATAATAATCTGGAACTGCAGCTTTTTGTGAGGAGAAAAGAGTACAGGGAAAATGTAGGTTGCCATAAGTACACATTTCAACACTTCAAATTCTTCAGGAAGTTTTACATACAAGATAGGGGATCAGAGTTCTACACATTTTATTTAATCCTATAACTTTTAATGCAAACAGTGCCATCATTGCCAACATGTCATTCAGAATATGACTGTATAGCCCTCCAGTAAACATAAGGAATTAAAGGGATTCTTTTTGCCTCATGAAATTTAAAAACTTCAGAGCAAAGGTGTTGTTGATGCATTCAAAGCATTGTTTAGCGGCAAAAAAAGTAGGTACAGCTTATAGATATACATTTAAAACCAACAATTTACTGCTAGCAAAATCCTAATAGTCTTCATAAAATTATTACAGAGAAAAATACTAATAATGCAGGTAGAGTACTCACATTCAGAAAAATTCATGATAATAATAATAACAGAATTAAAATTGTGACTCACTCCCTGATTTCTAGCACTTTCCCAGGTGTTATAATCACCCTTTTCCCTCTAGATCCTGGAGTCAGTGGTTTCACACTAGTGTTGGTGGTAGTTTCCTAATCTGAGTGGTCAACATCTGCAGTCCTTCATTGGGAGCATTATGATGTTCATGATGATGGCTATTCCTAAAATTCTAGCCTTTAAAATATTGGTTACTATTGTATGTATTTTGAAGCTTTGTTTAATAATCACACTTGATTGTTAATGTATAAGTGAAACCCCAGTAAGGCTTTACAAGCTCATTGAGTCATTATTTGTAGATCAGAGACATTTTTGCTTCTTTGAGAGAAAGCTGAGAAAATATATTCATATGATAAATTCAACTAAAACAAGCTAGGATGATCAAGAAGTTGTATACCATGTTTTCATTCCAGTCTAAAATAAGCCTCTAAGAATAGTCAAACTTAAAAATAAAAAACCTGTGAACTTGACTGAAAATAAACTACAATAGCATCTTTGATAAAAATAAACTCCAACAGCATCAACTCCCTGATTTTAAAATTCTGGAGTACACTATGGTTTTATTATGTTAATCTGCAATATTGGTAAGTATGTGTTCACAACATAGGAAGTTGGTTAGAACTTCAGATTGTATTATTGTGCATATAAGTACAGACAACTAATTTTGTAGACAGTGAGGTATCTGCAGTCAGTAATTTCAAGATACTTCTCCTGTCTCCCATGTGACTACAGATTCTCTTTGCTTCACAAACAACAATGCACACTCCTTCCATTTCTAAATGATGGATTAAATAAAAGGCTTTCATTTTTTTGTTGTTTGTATTCAGATCATACTGCTTCATTTTACATTTTATCCACTCCTTCTGAAACTGCTTTTATGACACATCCTAACACTGTTTCTGGCTAGATGTTCTAGTCTGTATTTCAAAACATGACCTGAAGTCTTTCTATTGATTTATTTCATCAGTGCTGAAAACCCCCTTCTTCTAGATATTCATCATTTACAAGAGTATTTTCAAGTCTGACATCTCATGATCCTCCTCCCACATTTTTGAATAATCACTAAGAATCTGAATTGGTGTTATTCCTGTTTTCCTAAGTGCTCAAGATACCATTGTTCTTATTCTTTTCTTCTGGTCTTATTCTTTAGATGCCCTCAATTTTGATTGTACATTGTTGTGAGCTTTGTGCCCCATCAGAACTGGGAATCACGATGTATCCATTTCTCTATCCTGTTACCACACTTTCAAATGTTTCCCATTCTGCTCACAAATTACTGCTTTGCTGACATATTTTCCTCCTATATCCAGCTGAATGGAGACCTGAATAAACTGGCCTAGTGGAAGGTGTCCCTGGCCACAGCAGGAAGGTTGCAACTAAATTATCTTTGAAGTCCTTTCCAACCCAGACCCTTCTATTATTCTATGATTCTGGTGGACTCTAATTGGATGAAAAGTTTGATGATAGCTCAACAGCACAGTACCAAGTGAGACAAATGAGAGAAACTATACACATCTACTTTGCTGAGATTCCATCAATCCACCAGAGCTCCAATTCCGTTATGCTGTTGGATAAAAAAGTCTTGTGCTTGTCTTTGAGAACAAACTCTAGTTTTAGAATTCATTTTTACGTTTAATGAACACTGGCCTGCAACACTTTTTTTAGGGAAGGAAAAAGTAAATCAGTTCTAATGTGATTTTTAAGGGGAATGCCACAATTTTTACATTAATAGTGAATCAATTTGCTGTTTGCTTTTTTGTTTGTTTTTTGTTTTTTTCCCAACCTTTTCTTTTTTTTTCCCATATTTGTAAGAAAGGAGTCTACAGTTTTAAATATTGGCACATGTTCTCATGGCAGGTGATGCCATTTACCATAGAATAGCAGGATTCATCTAACTCTTGCATTTGACAGCTACAGTTCTGCTACCAGGATTGCATTCCCAGCAGATTGAGGGGCTTCTGCAAAATGCCCAAAATGCCCAAACCCAGCAAGCACAGGAATATAGAAGTCTGTGAATGTGTGCATGTTTATATATCACATTAGTGTTCATTGCTCTGAAAAGGCACTTGCAGCCTTCCAAGATCTGGCTTTAACTATAATCATTTTTCATGGAGCCCAAGCACTTGCACTGATTTTTATTACTTGTCAGTTTTCTGTCAAACCTCTGGCTCACTAAGTGTAATCCATATTGCTTTGTACTTCTAGGAGAGGCAAATAAGATGTTATAGTCCACATACAAGTTCTGCTAAAGCTCCCATAAATTGCACATTCCCTCTCTGTGCCACCTTTTGAAAATGAAGTGCTTTCATTACTCTGTCATAGGAATAGGCATTCTCTTGTCATTTTTTGGTCCATTTTTCTCCCTGTAAATCTTTTCATAGTTTAAAAGGGGGGGGTGGGGGGGAAAGAACATTGTGTCTTGCAACGTATTTTCAAATAAAGCTTTGAAAAAAGTGAGGAACGTAAGTCATTACTTGATTAAAAACTATATATGATTTCTGTACAATAATACAGCCCATGCCTAATGGATTCTATAAAGTGTATATGGTTATGAAAATATTCAGGTTAAGAAATCAGCAGGACAAATTAAGAGTATTCTCTTTTAACCTGAAAGCAGCATATACTGAACCTCTCATATTTTGTAATTCTGACCCACTTGACAGGAAATTGTGTCACTTGCACTAACCTGTAACAGGTCCTTTAAATCTTGGTCTAGCACACGTTGCCACAGTTTAATGGACCAAACCAAGCTGAGAGCTGTAGATCTCTGTACTCAATTAAATGATCAAACAAAAACAGGACACAGGACTGAGTGATGAACAAAAACATGATCCTACCAAAGTTTAACTTAAATATGCATCCCTGTGTGACTTCTTTTTCCTTTTTAATAAGGCTTTCCAAACTCACTTTCATTATTTCCTCACTTCCTTACTTTGTTACTTATTTATATTTCATAATGAGTTTTTTCAATTCCTTTGATTTACTTAACGACAACTACCTCTTTATAGATCTACTAGTTTGATCACACATATACTACTATGATGAAGGTGATACAACTGTGATCAAATCATGGAGTGACAACATAGGTCTACTTAAAGATATTTTTAAAGATTAAGCTTGTTAAATAGAGATTATAGAATTCTGTGCTGTGATTGAGTGATTACTTATTTGCTATTACTTGTGTTTTAGTGTAAAAAACAGAAACATTTTAGACCTGTAGGGCATAATGAACACAAAGAACAATATCTTTAGAAAAGAAAGATATTTAAATATTCTTTTCATGTAATTTAAAATTGTTCATATGATTTCTTTCATTCTGAAGGACATGAAAGCAGTTACAAAAACCTTGATTTGATTGGTCTTTTATGTATATTTTAGATAGTGGGTGAAATTTTGATTTATTGCACACATGTGTAGGTTACATCGGCATTTAAAACATTTAATATATGTGTTAATAATGATTAAAAACTTGTATGTACTGTACACTACACAGACCATCACTTTCACAACACTAAAATGCAGTTGTATATAAAGCCTCTCATGAGCATTGTATACTTCTGTATAAACTTTTTTTTTCCTACTGAAAATAAAAGAGAAATTTCAAGTGGGCAAAGATAACTGCATTTAGATATTTCTAGCAAAAAGGGAATTTTTAAAAGTCTATAAATAATCTGTAAATAATCTCTTATTGGGGAGTATGTGGATAAGTCTCAGGCATAAATTTATTGGAAACTGCAATGTCTAACAAAAAAAAAAAAAGTCATATTTCTCAGACTGATCTGAACAAGGGGAATGTTACCCATGTATCATAAAACTATCAATTTTCAATACCAATGAAAGTAATTTACTTTTCAACTTTTTCACATCAAAAGTAAATGTGAGTTGTGAAATTAATGAGTGACCTTTTATTATAAAAGCTGCTACAACTAAAAGCCCTGAACTCAAAAGGAAATGTTCTTGAAGCCTGTAACAGTATGGTCAGTTAAAATACACCTCTGTGAAAAAAACAAAGTTCTCTGCCTAATGCTTGATTCTAGAAGACAAAAACAAGAAAGCTACTTGGCTATAGGGGTGATTTTAAATTATGTAGAATAGTAAATGCATTCAAAAAGCAAAATTGTCTTTGCAGTATTGTCTACATGATCCTTTCATGGTTTTGCTTTTTTTTCTAAAAATAGGGAATTCAGAAAGAAAGAAACAGCAAATCAATCACAAGAAGCCTGTCTTTTACAGAAGGAACAGCTAGAAAGGGTACAGCTGGCAATTTAGATGCATGAAAGAAAGCAGCTACCATGAAACATTCTTTAATGATTAAAAAACTTCTCTAGCAATCATCATCAGAAATTCCATATTTTCAAAGCAGGCTGGAGTATTGGAAAGGTGGAATAGAATAGTCTTTTTGGAACAAAATATAGAATGTAGATGCATGTGAGATTGGTCAAGGTTACAAAATAATATGGTAAACATCCCCTTGCAGTCCACTAAAATGTTACATTCAGTGATCAGACAGCAAGGTTTGTGGAAAATTTGAGGGCACTTAAAAGAAAAAGAAAAGGAGAGCGAAAAGCAGATTCTGGAATGCCTTTAAAAATTAAATTATGAAAATATAATTACTCCCAGACTTTTAATGTTATGTTAAATAGTTGTTTCCAGATGGATTTTCTCCTTCGACTTTGGTCTTTTAGGTTATAGAAGAAACTGACTAAAGATAATAAATGAGCTTTTTTTGTGATCCATGACTTTGCACTACATAACATGCTAGTTAAAAAAGTGACAAAAACTGGAAAGCAAAAAAAAAAAAAAAAA
>VZRP01001681.1:121419-159273 GCA_013397995.1 Malurus elegans | reverse complement strand
AAAAAAGCCCAAAAAACCACATCTCTAGAATTTAGTATGGTATAAGATGTAGTCAACAGACAGATACAAGGAAGAAAGGAAGAAAGTGTCAGCAGGGAAGAGAAAAGAGAGATATTTTGCAGCAGTCTAACAAGGTGATGATTATTATTATGAATTTAGGTGATATGTTAAGAGGATGACTTGTTTCTAATTTAATATTTCAACTAATCTAATTTGTCATAAATTCATGGAAGATTATTATTACTGAAGCAGAATAAACCAGGAATAATCCCTTTAAAAGAGCAGTGGCAAAAGTTGTTGGATTTTTTTTCTCCTTTTTTTTTTCCCCTGTCATAAAACCATCTGAATCTATCTGTTCTTTCTTCTCTAAAATGGTTTTGGGACAGCAAGTAAAATTTTTAATTCAGGAGTCTCATCCTTCCATTGATGGAAGAAATAACCTGTATTTTAGGTCTTCAACATCTAGCGAGCAATAAATTTGTGAGTTAAACATCCTGAAGACTAAATTACTCATTTTCTGACTGAATCTCCTGTTACTCTGATTTTTCTTTTTCTGTGCACGATATGTAAGGTATAGATGTGGGCTATGCAGTATTGTAAGATGAACACTAAGTGTCAATTACTACGAGTAGCTTTTTCTGGGTTAAACATAGTGTTTTTAAAAGATTACTATCACATAAAATTAATGGTCACCCTCGGGTTCAGGGTGAGATAATAATCTGTATACCTGTGTGAATGGAAGAAAATAAGCGAACAAAAGTACCCTAATGTGACATAAGACAGCTTGTTTTTTCACAAAATAAAGGAGATACAATTGTTGCCTTGAGCAAACTATAATGGTGAAACTCAGAAAAAAGAAGTAACGCTGACAATCTGTAGATAATTTTGCTTGAGATTGCCTAAGTGAGTAGGCTGCATATAGTTATAGCATTGTTTGGGATATAAAATCATAGATTATTCAAGTGATTTGGGTTGTAAGAGACCTTAAAGATCATTTAGATTCAACCCATCTGCCATGGTCAGGGACACCTTCCACTAGACCAAATTGCGTTATGCCTCATCCAACCTGGCATTGAATACTTCCAGGGATGGAGAATCTATAACTTCTCTGCGTTGTATCACAACCTTCACAGTTAAGTATTTCTCCCTAATATCTAATCTAAATCTACTTTTTAGATTCAAGCTACTCCCCCTTCTGTCCCTAAATGCCCTTGTAAAACATTCCTCTCCATCTGTATTTTAGATACTAGAAGGCCACAATTAGGCCACCTTGCAGACTTTTGCAGATGGAACCATCCCAGTTCTCTTGGCCTTTCCATGTAGGAGAAGTGCTCTAACCTTCTATTCGATTTAGTGTCCCTCCTCTGGACTGCCTCCAACAGATTCATGTCCTTCCTGCACTGAGTACCCCAGAGCTGGATGCAGCTCCACGTAGGCTCTCACCAGAGCAGAGCAGAGGGGCAGAATCCCCTCCCTCCCCTGCTGCTCCTGCAGCCCAGGACACGTTTTTTTTTTCCTGGGCTACAGGTGTCCATTGCTGGCCCCCATCCAGACTCTCATCCACCAGCACCCCAAATCCTTTCCTAGCACAGCCACTCTCAATCCCTTCATCCTTCAGCCTGTATTGATACCAGGGGTTGACATGATCCAGCTTCAGCATTTTGCACTTAGTCTTGTTAAATCTCATGAGATTCATAAACTTAAAGAAATAAGGCTCCTCTTCAAATTTCCCAGGTTAAGACTACATCGTAATAATCTTTTTTAGTGTCAGAACGTGTTGTGATTGCCAGTTATAGTACTTTAGGTGATAAAGTATTTTGAAACTAATGTATTGTTAATTGAAACCTTAATATAATCATCATTTTCTTTCTTGTCTTAGTGGTATTTTTATTTAAGAATGTACTTGTCTGCTTCCCCTTTACAATAGACTCTGTAACAATTGTATGGATCTGATTTAATTAAAAGACTATTTTATTAATTTTAGCTGAAACAGCCATTAAAGATGATATCTTAATTAATATTGATAAATCAAAGAGAGCCAGGAAATATTTCTGGTCCTGTAGTCTGTCACCTGTTCTGATAAACTGAGGGAGCAATCTTGACCAAGGCTTGACTCAAGACAATCCATGCTTCCAAGGCACTATTCAGAGAGAGAAAAGGGTGGTTTGAGGAAGACAGAGAGCATTTAGTAGCATGAATGTATCTTGCCAGTTTGACTCAGTGTCAAGGAGTTCCAGGTGTGTGCCAGGCATAGTCAGGGACTACAGAGCTGGGTCTGGAACCAGCCTCTTCTCCTCATCTCCCATGTGAGCACCTTAATCATCAGGCTGAAGACCTGATTGCTCCCCCTGTCAGCTCTGCTCTAGTGAATCTTCCACTTCTCATTTCATACACATGAGCATAAACAATGCCTAACCAGCTCAGAATGTAGCTGTGGAAATGCTAAGGCTAAGGAATTCCACAAAAAATAGATCCTGTACTTTGGCAGGCAAAGGGTTACTTCTTCCCTGAGCCATCCTAGGTAAATAGTACAGGCTTCTCAGTTTGGGTTGACATGTCACTGTCAATAACATTTCACTTAAGCAGTATAAGCAGCCGTATTAAGGCTTGCTTCTGCATCTGATGATTCAGGCTTAATGTAAAGCCTCTACATTTTTTTTTTTTTTTTCAGCAGGAATAAAGGCCAAACAAGCAATAAGAAGTGTGTGCCTTAGTATTTGTATGCTATTTAAAATAGATGCTAATCAGTATTTCCATTTAAAAACATCTTGTGTGCTTTGAAAATGTTTTAAAATTAATTGGTTATATATAATTTGAATGTTATACTGTGATATATTCTGAAATATATGGAAGGAAAATAAACTTCAGTTGATTAATGGGCAAAAAAAGATTGAAATGTAGTTAATGCACCTAGCAAGAAATGTGAAAAGTTTAAGAACAGATGCATGGTTACACTGAGATCTTTGAGAGTCTAATTTCAGTCTGTGTTTAAGAAAAATATTGCCAAAATTATGACTCAAACCAAAAAAATATTCCATTTGCGTTTTGCTTAATTTTTTGTATCATTATAATGCAGTGAGAGACAATTGTACGTGCTTGTCCGTAGAAGGGAGAGAAATCACAGCAATGAGGTCATATTAATTTATGCTCAGTAGCTACCATCTAGTTGTGAGGGAAAAAGAGAAAGTCCTGTAACTTCCCTTTCATCCATCTCATCATTAGAAGCATTACCCATAAAACTCAGAACTTAAGTCTGTTTAAATGGATCATGTCATGTAAAAATACTCTGAATAAGTAAGGATGAATAGCAGGGCAGGTGCTGCCCCACTTTTACTTTTGAGAAAATGCTTCAGCAAGGGAGGAGAAAGAATTTACATCACCAGTACTTCATCTTCTTTTGATGTTTCTCTCTCATTAAGAAGAAACCTCCTTGAAGAAGGTGATTGGAAGAGGTAGATCTGTGTTTCACTTGACACAGGTCAGCATCCTCTAGATAAGCTCATCATCTATGGGCATGCATGTTATTTGATTTTTGTTCTTATTTTTGGTTTGTTTCTGCCACTGTTACGTTCTTGCAAATAAGTTGGTTCATGAATTCTGTTACAGTTACTCTTGGCAAGGCAATAGATCAAATTTAAAGCTTAAAACCTGAAATAACATCATATATTACTGTTTGTTTGCTATTGGTTTCCCTCCTCCCACCTTTAATTATTGGAGTATTTTAGCCCTCTTCCTTTCCCTGGCATTTAAACTTAGCTTTTATGCCATTTTGTAACTTACTTACACAGGTTGCTCTCTGTAATGGTTCATCTGTGGGTTGTAGAAGGAAATTCTGAGACTTTGGGTTTTGTTCATTGGTTCGTTTCCAGTAATGACAACAGATTTCCTGTAATGTGAGGCTGATAAAAATCTGGGATTCCTTTGCAGCTCTTTGCAGAGCATACTGGCAACACATACTGTACACAGAGTACAGCATAATGTCAAGTATAGGACACACAAAGTTATTAAAATTGCAAATAATTTCAAGACTTACCCATCTCCTCTGCTGTTGTCTGATATAACGTAGCTTGAAGAAAGAGTAAAATATTTTTAAACAGCAGTTCTGGGAGCTTTTATCTAGAATGTTTCAGAGAACTATGTTAGAAGGTAAAAGATTTTCACCATAGATACTCATTTTGGAAAACTCCATGGCAGCATTTTCCCTTTTGCAGAAGATGTCATAGGAGAGCATACACATTATTTTCCCTGTCCTGAGCAGTCTTTAGAGGCCCTTGGCACTCTGGGAAAGCTGTCCTGGTGTTTCTGGAAGATCCATATCACAATATCAGACAGATAAACCAGACCAATTTAAGATAAGAGCTATGTTGCAATATGTGGTAAGTTTGAAAGAGAGCTGTAATATTCCCCCTTTATCCTGCTTTTGTGTGTTTGAGTTTCGGAGCCTGGTTTCCAACAGAGATTATTATGAAACTGCTACATTAAAAGTGCTAAGAAATATGTAAAACCAACACCATATATCTATGATATGTGGAATACGTTTTTTTGGGTTGTTTTTTTTTTTTTTTTTTTTAATGTGATTATGAAGATTGCGGCTAGGGCACCATACAGAGTCTAGCAAGAGAACACCTCATTAAACCAAATGGTCAAAAAAATAGATATTTCCTCAGTCTCCTAGTCTATGGGAAAAATTTATATTTCTCCATTCCAGGTTTAAGGACGTGGAACATTTGGGGAAGCAGTGTTATTGCATTTTCTGTTGCCATCCATTGCCTTTCAATACGACTAGAGATAAGATATTTGCAGGTGGGATTATTAGGGAATAGAATGAGTAGCAAATGCACCTATACTAACCATGTCTTTTAGAGGTTTCAATTTTTCCCTTGAAAATCAAACTTCTTAAAAAAAAAAAAAAAAAGTTCTGCTAATAATTCAGGTCTTCTTTCTATATCACCTCTGAAGATTACATAAAAAACAACTACTCAGAAATTAATTCCCTTCTTTTCAGAGATATCCATATTGTTATGCTTACATACTCAGGCTTAATGAAACTATATGCTATACAGCAACAGTAAAATTTTGGCCCAAAAAATGCTTACTAAAATCTGGGAAAAAAAAAACCCCAGAATCCATGAAGTCCATCTCCTTTTCTTGAAAGATAATTGCAAAAATTCAATCACATGTGATTTAGAAACACCGAGAATTGTGTTAAAAAATACTCATATAGATGGAAGCTATTCCTGTAAATCTCTTTAGTGCACTGCAGTTTATAACCATGCACATGTACAGAAATCTATTCAAAATTTTAAGCTACATTAAATTTTTCATTACTTTTGCAAGTGTTTTAAACACAGTAGTTTGTCTTGAAACGGGTGTCAATTCAATTAGCATGCAATAATATACTTCTGAATTTTAGAGATGCTGGTGGAAAGAAACAGGATAAATGCATCTTTGGAATGCAACCTCAGAAAGGTAAGTGCACAAAACTTCAATTACAGTAATTTCTGTTGCTGAGTATGATTATTTGGAAATAAAAATAGCCATAACAAGTTTCTGTTGAAAGGGAAAAGTACAAGGAAAATTATCCCTTCTGCAGAAACAGTGAAATAATTTCATATGGGATTCTACAAGTAAGAAATAAATGAAATGATGGTAAGATTTTTTTGTTGCTGAAGTTGGGATAAAAGGTAGACTGGATTAAAGTAATTTGAGGGGTAGAGGAAGCATCACACAGCAGGGAAAATTATTCTTCCAAGGGTCTTTCTGGATGCTCATAACAAATGCTGCCATTTTGTGGATTTTTTATTGTGGGTGATTTCTGAAAGAGGTGTTGGGTAGTTACCTTGATAGACCTGATTGGGGTCTTTTGCTACTCAGAATGCCATTTTCCTCTCAGAACTGTCAGACCTACTGACTGGATACTTCATTTTGTCCTTCTCCTTCACTGAAGAGGGAAAGAGTACTCACCCAGATTCTGTGGCAATCAACTGATTACTTTGTCTCCCCTCCCAAGGGATGCCTGTTAACTTGCTTAGGTCACTGGTAATAACCCTTCTGAAGACTGTGGCTGCTCATTGTACTTATCAGTGCAGCAGTTCAGACATCATGCTGAATTTAATATACTCAGTTTCTTTAGCTTCAACTGATAGTTCACAGATTTGATTTAAAGTTCATGCACATTCATTATGACTCTATCCACTCTTGTTTTCATGACTTCAAGTAAAACCAGTCCATTTTTAAGTGGGAACAGTTGCATGTTTAAAAACATTTACATGTTTGTCTAATAACATCATTTTCTTATTGTCTAGAAAAAATAAAGACACATTTATTTCTTCATCATGACATCTCACTTTTCTGGTGGTGTTTCTTCTTCTGGTTGTGTATAAGTACAAGTGTTTGCACATAGAAAAGACTCTTCTGACTCTATTTTCATCTCGGCAAACTAGAAGAAGGGGAGTTTAGAAAATATACCTTGGAAGACTTTATTCTCTAAAATTGGGTAGCATTTTTTACTGTTGTATACTCTGGTTAAGAGTCATTATTTCTGCATTATTGTGCTTTATATTAAAAGTCCTTCTAATGGGACAGCAAAATAGGCACAGACCGGGAACTGAATTGTATTAGAAAGGTGTCAGAAGAAAGGGGGGGGGCTGTTTTTTTTTTGAGTACTGGATTTTTGTGCAGTGTCTGTTTTACTTGGGGCTTCACTTAAGCAGCAGAATACCCTTGGATAAAAATAGATACAGCTCAAAAAGAGGCTTTAAGATAGGCAGGACAAAAGAGAGAAGAATATTTTCCTTGGCTCTGAAGTATCATCTAGTTCAGTCAGAGTTGTTCTGCCATGAGATGTGACGAACAGGAAATACATAACATGCTGTGGAATGGATCATTGCTGTTTATCATTGAAGCCAAAATTTTATTAGGATTTGAAAAAAGGATTAGACATTTATGTGGGTGAGAATATCCACAGGTCCTTTAGATAAAAATAGAAAGTGCTTTGATGCCTTATTCTTCAAAGAAACACCACACTCTAATTGATGAGAAAGAAAAAAGAGCCACTCTTTAAGATCAGATGACTCCATTATTCAACATTACTGTAAATTCTGTGAGGGTGGGACCTTGGCTAATCTCAGACAGGAGCCATCACACTAGAGAGATTTATGATGCATGTGTACATACTGACAATTTTAGAAGTGTACAGAAGGCATGTAAGAATTGAAATAAACAGCATATTAAAAAAAAAAAAAAAAAAAAAAAAAAAAAAAAAAAAAAAAAAAAAAAAAAAAAAAAAAAAAAAAAGAAAAAAGAGAAAAGAACAGTAAATAAAACCATAGCATTGAAACATTGGTATAATGCTGTATGACATAAACAAACACTTGAAAAATTAGATACTTTCAAGATAGCTTGATGAATATTGTTTGTTTATTTCTAAAATGTCTTTGCCTTTCCCATCAATTAAGGAGTTTACATTTCTGTATTCACTTCGCACTCCCACAGTTAAGGGGAATGTGACACAAAAGTAAGCACTGAATGTTCTTCAAGAACCAGTTAATAGAGAATTATACCTGAAACTCACACCCCCCAGTTTGCAATAATGATAAAGACATAATTCTTTATGACTGTTTGTTTAGAATGTTCTAATGTAATTCATAAGTTCATAAATAGACAATATAATTTCATTTTTCTGCTTGTAATACTAATATAAGATTGTAATATAAATTTCTAGCATTATCCAGTATTTATAAATGCCCTCTGAGTAATGTTGTAACATAATTTAAGTTATTAAATTAAGTTTTAAGTCATTAAGTTCTTTTATAGTATTCATCTATGACCTTAATATGCATTAATGTTGTGGTAAGAATATAATTGGCCATGGGATATTTTAGAAATATTTTTAGTGTTTACTTTGTGATTTCAGACATAAGGAATGGGATCCACAGGACTAGGGCTAGAAGAAGAAATTGACAAAAGACGTTGTGCCATTTAAATTTGCAAACAATACCAAAGTAGGAGAGACAGCAAGTGTATTGAAGGACAAGATTAGGATTGAGAAATATTTTGACAAATTAAACCAAATAACTGAAAAAACTGAAATTAAATTCAAGAGGAAAGTAGAAAATGGTACATGCTAGCAGGATTATTCAACTGCATAAATATAGAAGAAATATCATCTAGTTATGTAGCAGCCATGAGCTAAAGTGAATCTCAAGCTAAAAGAGGGACATGCTATTGTTAAGAAGTTGAGAACACTGGAAAGTATAAACTAGAAATATAAGCTTCTGGATGGTTTTAGACTTTAGAAAAGACACTAATTGCTTTGGCAAACTCCCATGGACAGCAAGTATAAAAAACGGGAAGTGTAGAAAATGTGTTTTGTTTATCCAGAAGTCTGAAAAAGATATCCAAGACTGAATATTTAAGGGACCAAGTGAATATTAATATTTTTAAGATCTCCAAAAATATTTTCTCCATATGCAAGGCAGATGTCCAAAGACAGTATTTTGGTTAGACATTTGGAAAATCTATTCAGCAGTCAGAACAAGCTACACAAGCATTTTCACAAAATTCACTACTTTGCAGTTGTTCATGACTTGAGACGGATGAGCATCACAGTCTCCTGAGATTCCTTCGAGGACTCTGGGATCCATTTATTTACTGACAATCTAAGACTAGGGAACAGTGAACAGTTTTTCCTAGCCTTCTTTGCAAGGAAAGAACGACCAAGGTTCTGTGACAAAAAATACTACACATGACAGGGGAGGAGAGGATGGGAGTAATTTAGTAGAATGTTCTCAGAACATAACCAGTATACTGATATTGAAGGTTGAGGTAGATTAGGTGCCCCTAGAAATTAATTGTTTAATCAAACTGCTATTCATGCCTAAAAATTTTGGAAAATTTTAATATTTTGCAAATATTAGAAGAAATCAGTTTGAAAATACCTGGCTGAAATTACAAAAAAAAAAAAATTGTGAATATCATTCTCCCAGTTCTTCCATTTGTGATTTTTGCAGTCATGTTGCATTATCCATTTATGTTCACATCAATTACACTGTTTTACAGTTTGACCACCCCAGTAAAAAAGTCTCTGTCACAGAGGTTAAACTGCTAAGTACTGAAAAACATTATACCAGAGACCATCTTTGGACTGATCATTCCTGGAGGAATCCACTTAGTCACCAATGTGTCTAGCAACTAAAAGAAGCAAACAGTCGTATTCCCTCATGGGTATATATTCCCAGCTGATAATACCAGAAGATGCACCTTTATGACTTGGCAACAAATATTTAAATTACAATGGAGCATCTTGCATATATATCTCATATTGAAGATGGATTCAGAACTGTACAATTTCTTGTGCATTGTTTTGTACCTAATTCAGGAGACCTAACAGTGTTTGGAAAACATGTAGTAGCTTTTTAAGGCACTCAAAGCTGATATTTATACTCTGCATTATAAGATTGCTTTTACCATCTTTTGCATACATTTAGGTATTAAATGTAGTCTAAGTTTGAAAATTAGGTAGTATTTAATATGGTTAATATGCTTAATGCTATACAGCTGGCAATACAGAAATATAAATACATTCCATTTGAGTAAATACACGAGCCAATTTTTATTTCATTCAATATTCCAGAGTATATCACATAGTTCCATTGTTAAATAGAGATGTAGATCTGTAGATCATCAGAATTCATGGAATCATTTTTTGGACAGGGAAGACATATTTGTTAGATTATTATTTCTCACAGAATTAATCTTCAGAGATTCACAAACGCTTCAATTCTGTCATGCCTACAGGTCTAGCTGCATTTGAACAGGCAAAGGATGTGAATATTTGATCATCAAATCCTTCGATACTTACTGTAAGGAAACTGAGGCATGAAAACTATGTATCTGAAAATAATTATCCTCTGTTTGCAGGATTGCATGTAGAAATTTTACTTTATTCACATAGTTATAACATAAAACACTTTAATACAGAACAAAAGGGAAGGAATAGTCTGCAGAAGAATAAAAGGGATAGCTAGAAAAAAGGAGGCATTGAAGCAAGCAGAAGTCAGAAGATGAATGAGGCTGGACATGAAAAATAAGAAAAGACAAGAAAATAAGCGTATACAGTCCATTAAATCCTGAAAGCAAAAAGTAAATAAAGGTCATAAAACAGATAAAGTTATTGGCAGTCAATGACCTTAGTGATAATATGATGGGTTTTTACAATTGCATCAAGGAGACCAAAAGGCTAGACGCAATGTCCTAAATTAATAGAGGCCTGGATTTAGCAGGATTTCATGAAAGTTTTGTGCTCAAGGCAAAATGATGTTTAGTGGATTCTGGGCTAGAAAAGCCATTCAGTGGAAAATAAACAAACAGACCTCACAAGATGCTCAACCTGCTCTTTGTCAAAATACTACAGTAAGTGAAATCTAAAAAGGTACTTACAAATGTAGTGAAATTTATATACATCTATAATAATGCTGAAAAGATGTCAAAGAAATTAGATGCCATGTATAAGCCAAGAACTCTACTTGTAACCTTCTGTGGCTGCATTTTAAAAAGAAAAAAAAAAACTTCAAGACACTGTATATCTTTAGAAGCAAATGATTTAAAATATGGCAGAGATGCTAAAGAGGTCATGTTTTGCACTGTTGTGTTTTCTAGGAAGTCCCTGGACAGAATGGCCCATGTAAACTGAAAAAAAAAAATGTTCTCCTCTATCCCATATATTTTCTGGGTTTTGATGGCATTTTCTTTATTGAGTGATGTTAACACTCACGTCATCATGCTCTAGGTGAGAAAAGCGAAGGAGGATCTGTTCAGTTAAACTGTTAAGAAAGCAGATTAAGTGTCTATTGATAGAAAACTCCAATACTTGTCTTCATGTCACCACAATATATCGCATCCATTCATTACAAACTGATGCAAACTGGCAGGCAAAATTAACACATGTCAACTTTATGTCTTCACTCTGAGGCTAATAGGCATCCTAGGGTATTTTATACTACTGTATGCCTTGCTAACAGGCTGATACTGTCACAAATGAAAGGGATAGTCTTCTACTGGAAGTAATCTCGGGCCCAGAATATACTAGAAAACCCCACAAGCTAATAAGCTGTGTGAAGATACTGTACTGTAAATGACAAATAAAAGCTCCAAGTCATTCAACTCCTAAAAACTGTGATATATATTTTTGGAGTACAGGAGATGTGGAATGAATGCCTGGAGCAAACCATATAATCATATTGGAAGAAAAGTGTGTGAAAGCATTTGAATTTTTGAAATAGGAGCAGTAACAACTTGGAGTAGACATTTGTTGCATTTATTTGCATTATTTACTTTTGTCTTGTATTTCTATGATTTTCTTTCTGGAAAGTGGAGAAGGTTGATTTTACTCTGAAGAAGCATGAAACTTACTATTATATTATCTTGTTTTCTTGCACTGTTGATAATATATATTTTTTTGTTATTGTGAGTAAAATACAGAGGACTCCCTTACATGCTAGCAAAGAATGCACAAAACTAGGCTACTATGTGAAACATTTTCATGCCTAAACATGATTTTTAACACTGAGCAACAAATACTAATGAAGCCTATAGGGGAAACAAGGAAGAGAAAAACAGAGTAAACCAAAAGGTATGAATGGTATAAATTTCATCTTTGCCATGAAGTAGAAACATATTGCAATATTTTCAATAAACTGAAAGATAGAAAAAAAACCCCAACTTGGTTTACATAATAAATTGTCAATCTTTTGAACAGAGAAGAACTGAGTGCTGAGTGTAGGAGACATCAGTAGGGTGATTAAATAATTTTATGAAGTGTTCTGGATCAAATACAAATAAAAATAAGGAGGGTAATTTTATTTCAGTAATGAACAAAATGCTGTGAAAATAGACAAGCATATAATAAGTTACTTGCTTTATATAATATTTATGAAAACGTACTTATCCATCAATGACTTTAGCTACTTTAAGATAGAGAATATTTCCAACAGTACCTGTAATTTTTTCTGGCATGAACAGGCCATGCATTCCTAGCCAGTATACTATATGATCTCATTGTATGATCTGAGCAAAGACTAAATAATGAAAACAGCAGTGTCCATATCTATTAAAAAAAAGACCCCAACAGCCTAGATAGAGTTATGTCACAAATTTGTTGATTGGCAAAGTTGTCAGAAAATATCCCACAATTAATGCAAGTATTCATAATGGTAGGACTCCACTGAGCAAGATTTTTTCATACAAGAAAATATTTTTAGCATAAGCAAAACATGATAAGATTTAAAAAATTCTTTCTAGAAGGTGTAAAGGTCTCCTAGAAAAAAAATAATTTTAAACATTTACTTTGTTTTTGAAAATCATAAATATACAGTTAATCCGTTTGTTTCTAAGAATCAGCATTTTAATAGACCTGACTTCTCAAACTTTGTAGTTTTAATCCTATTTTCATCAAACCACATTTCCCCACTATCCCTGTCTCTGCAATCCCTGACTGCCCATTTATTGTTTATAGCATCTTCCTTCTCTTCCCAAATATACAATACAGTGGAGAATCATGCTGGATTAAGTTGAAAATAGACACGTAATGTTCCATAAATAATTTGTGCATCCCATAAAAATTGTAGCATTTACACTCCTGTGGCATGATGTGCTAGTCTAAGAAGATTTAAATGATTTGTAAAACATGCTTTTCAACATATTGAGAAGCAGGACTTGCTATATTAAATACATTTATGTATGCATAAACAGGAATACAACTGGCCTATGGGAAGGGTTCAAGAACAAAAAGCAGGAATCAGACTCAGTGAAGTGAATTGAGTTTCCATCCATTTTGTGACAGTAACAGTCAGAAGTCTCCTGCAATTGCACAGGTTGGACCACAAACTAAACAGAATGAGTAATTTTTTTTACTGATTAAAATTTTGAATGGCAAGAATGAGGTTACAAAGTTGAGTGAGTATGTAGAGCCTGCAACTATTTTATAACAGGAACTCAAAGCACATATAATATTAATCTAATCTTCTCCAAACTATTTCAAATAACTTTAGACTAATATGGAGCCTAAACCTTAGGAATTATTTGAGATAAAATGGAGCAGTTTAATGCTTTAATTCAAATACCTTATATTGGATACTTTTAATCTGCACCTCATGACAATTATGACTGCTGACTGTCTTGTGACAGTGTCATTATAAATAATGAATGCTGTGGAGAGCAGTCCATCTGAGAAGGACTTGAAGGTGCTGGTGGGTAAGAGGCTCCATGTGATCTGGCAATGCACATCTGTAGCCCAGAAATAAAAATGTATCCTGGGCTGCATCTAAAGCAGTGTGGGGAGAAGGATGAGGGAGAGGATTCTGCCTCTCTGCTCTGCTCTGGTGACACTCCACCTGCAGTGCTGCGTCCAGCTCTGGGGTCCCACCACAGGAAAGACAGGGACCTGTTGGAGTGAGTCAGAGGAGAGACACCAAGTTGAATAGAGAGATAGAGCACCTCTCCTACAAGGAAAGGCTAAGAGAATTGGGATTGTTCCATCTGGAAAGGTCTGAAGGGTGACTTTATTGTGACCTTCCAGTACCTGAAGGGAGTTTACAAATCACGGACTTTTTACAAGGGCATGTAGTGGTAGGACAAGGGGAAGAGCTTTAAAAAAAAAGGAAGTAGTTTAAATTAGATGTTAGGAAGAAATTCTTTATTGTGAGAGTGGTGATGCATGGGAACAGGCTGGCCAGAGCAGTTATTGATGCACCATCCCTGGTAATGTTTTATGCCATATTGGATGGGCCTCTCAGCAACTTAGTCTAATGGAAGGTGTCCCTGCCACAGCAGCAGGTTTTGAAATGAATGAACTTCAAGGTCCCTTTTAACCCATTCAATGTTTCCATGATTCAACACACACCCTCGAATTATTCCACTTAAACAAAATCTTGCCACTTACATAACCGTACCCTCCACCATCATAATATCAGTGATGATATTTCAGTTCTCAGCATTACCAAGCAGTTTTATGTCCATCACTTTTACAAGATCATAATTTGAATGCTAGCTCAGGTTTTCATGAGTGCTTTGATGAGTCTCTGAGTTAAAATGCAGGGAATATTGTTCCAGACTGTATTACTGTCCAAAATTTATTGCATTTTATAAAAGTGTTTTTAGGATGGAATGAAAGACATATGAAGTCATCAATCATCTTTTTACTCCAGCCATCCAATTCATTGGTAGTAAATATTCTTTTCCAGCAGATCAAAATTAAAATGTGGAATTACATTTTCAATCATATTTCAAATACTTATTTCATATATCCCCTATAAATAAAATATGGCAAATGAGTTGTAAAGATTGCAGTCTGTATGATGTCTTAATTCTCCAAGAAATTAAATTTAAGTGAAATGGTCAAAGTGCCATCATCAAAGAATGTGTCAGAAGAAACAAAATTAAATCCAGTAACATTTGAAAGGAATCCGTAAATGTTTTCCACTCATCGTGCAGTAGTAAATGCTCTTATGTGAAAAGCATACTTAGTTTTTACCAATGTGTGATATGAAGAGTCAGATTCCAAGTCCAAACTGTGCATGTGTGAAAAGGTGAATTTGAATTAGGCTTTTGATGGAAAGTACATTACAGTGACATATGTATAATGAAAATTTAGAGCCATGAGTTAAACTTGATTTTCCTATTTAAAGATAACAATCCCATGTTAATTATGCAAGTCTTACCAAGACTCCCAATGTTATTTATGTACAGCCATGTAACATCAGATAGTTTACTATGAGGAATTTTCACCTGGCTTTAGAAAAATCTTAATAATAACAATGCTGATAAAAAATTCTCAAAGTTTCCACCTACAAAGCCAATCTCTGAAACCTGATTATACTACAAGAGGTTTTATTGGCTTCCTGAAGAACCAAGACATTAGTACCATTAATTCAACCATTATTATCAGCAAGGTAATGACAAGAAAAAAACTATATACGGTCTTGCATAATAAGCACAATGGATTTGGAACACAATAACTACAGGCTCTCCAGGACACTGTAAAAATGCTGAGTGCATTGTGCTGGGTACACAGAATGCACCCTTGTCTAATGTACAAATACTTGTTTACAGCTTTTTTCAAGAAAAATACTGTAACTTAAACCTGTTGTTGCTACAAATGTGAACACTTCTAATCAATCAAAGAACTTTTTTACTGCTCATATAAAAGAGATTATGGCAATTTGGGAAAAGTTAAAAAGACACATCTATGCAGTTTTCATTGTCAAGACTATTAATTGGAACAGCTGTTTAATGTTTCTGAGAAGTGGCAGTTTACTTGATGACTAAGAGTCAAAGGTGATCATTAGTGGTTGACAAATGTATAAAGGCAATTTATAACATTGCTTAACTCCAAACGAAAATTATTTGATTACCTGAACTAGAGCATTAGATCAAGACAGAGAATTACTGGTACTAAGTATACGAATGTAGACAAAATATATATTTTGAATATGAATGTGAGATCCATAGCTGTAAATTAGATAGGCTATCTGAATTAGCAATATATATTCCATAGATATTACTAGGGATTTTCGTTGCCAGTGTTGTCTATCAAGTTCCTTGAGCATTAAAAATCCATGAAGAAAAATTAAAATTCCCATTTCCATGCCCTTCAGTCATGATACTCATTCTTTCTTAAATGTCACACAATGCATTTAAGTCTGTACTAGGAATACTCAAAATAAAGAGTATGTGAAATTTGGCTTGAACGGGACTAATTATGTTCTTACTTGGAATCTCAATGAAAATATAACTTTAGTGAATATATTTTTCCATCTTTAGCCACCAAATATATAAAATGTCATGTATTCATTGTGTAATTGCCAATATTTGACATTTAGTCTTCCCATTGAAGCACATGGTAGGAATAAACCATCAGTTACAAAGGGAGTATTGACATTTCATTCCTGCCTCCTATTTCAGTGATGCAATTTCCATATTTGTGTACAGAAGTACATCAGTGAAAATAGTATTGAGTCAGAAAGGATGGAGGAAATGAAGGAAATGTAATTTTTAGAAAGTAGGAAAAGAACCAATTTTGAAAGAGAGGAGGAAGAAACAGATAATTGTAGGCCTACTGTGTTTCAAACTGTGATACAGTTCTTTCTTGTTACTACAGGATGCTATTATAGCTCTTATTTATGGCTTAGACCAGTTTTTTAGTGTAAGGTATTCTCCATTTGAAGCTTTAATTGGTCTCTGGAATGTGATAATATTAACATGTAATTTTAACATTCTATTGCCTTAATATTAAAACACAACCTTTATTATAGATTTATGTGAAATGGGAAGTGACTAGAAAGGGTATGTTCCTGTGATGGGTTGATCCCAGTCAGTAATTAAGCATCCAGCTGCTTACCCTTCCTCACCCTGAGAAGAATCAGAAGAGCAAAAGTGAAAAAAATTTGTGGGTCAAGACAAAATCAGTTTATTGAGTGAAGGAAATGGGGGGGAGGGGGGAATTTCAATACCAAGTGACACAAAGACAATCATTCACTCTGTCCAAGAAGCAGACTGATGCACAGCCGCCCAGCAAGCAAGTTATTTTGGACAGAATACCACCCAGCTTTTATTACTGGGCATGGTGTCATATGGCATGAAACATCCCTTTGTTCAATTCTGGTCAGCTTTCCCAGCTGTGTCTCAATCTCTTGCCCACCTTTAGCTATTCCCTGTGAGAGCAGAGTGGGAGACAGAGCAGGACTGGATTCTGTGCGCGTCCTCCTCAGCGAGAAAACACTTGTGTGCTGTCAACACCGGTTTAGTCACAAATTCAAAACACAGCCCCATGCAGGCTGCTATGAAGAGAGTTAACCTCATCCACAGATTCAATACAATTCTTTCCATTGTGTTTTAACCCAGGCCAGCAAATACACATCACACAGCCACTCGCTCACTTCCCTTCCGTGGGATCAAAGGGAGAATTGGAAGGGCAAATGTGAGAAAAAACCTCCCTGTGGTTTTAAAAAAATAACCTCCCAGTTTTATATGCTGATCATGATGTCATGAGGTCTGGAACATTGCTTTGGTTAGCTGTTGTCAGCTGTCCCAGTTATGACCTCTCCCAGCTGTGCACTCCAAGACTTCCCACCGGTGGGGTACTCTGAGGGGAAGAAAGAAAAAAAACATCCCGTGTTATCAACGCTGTTTTCTATTCAAATCCAAACACAGCCTCATACCCGCTAGTATGAAAAAATTTATTGCAGCAAAAACCAGTAAATACACTTAGCTTTGGGTCAACTCCGTCACTGCATGAGCCAAACACATACTCAGGCAGTGTCATGTGTCAGTGGAAAATTGATTTTTCTTTAAAGCTTGAATTAAAGCCATCATCTTTACATATTACCTGAATGTCAATAGAGTTCTCAAGTACATGCCTAAAGTAGGTTCTGCCTGCTTTCTTTGACTGGAAGACATGAAATATGTGACAAATTAAAGTGATACTGGCTACCAAAAGTCCTCAGAAGTAATTTTGAACACTAAGAAAGATGTTTGAAGCTAGTAAGACAAACTTGGGATCAAAAGAAATGACAGCTTGCTCACATTAGGCAGGTATTGGGCTGTCAGATCATGACACTAACTACTTTATTACTTAAGAAAACCACTGCTTCCAGCATCTTTATACATGTAGAGCTTGTGGAACTGTGGAAATAAGTAAGCAGCAGTCATTGAAATCAGAAAGAAAAAGGATCACATAATTGACGTGGTCAAACTTGATTTCAAAAGAAACAGTAACCCCTAAGAATTTGTCTATGTGGTTATGAACTCTTTAAAAAGGGCTAGTCAATTTATCAAAAATAAATGATTTTGTGTTTATGTGACTGAATAATCTAACATCCTCTGACTTTGACAGTTACTAAGTCTTTTCTACAATCTGTGATACCTATTTCAGCAGCCAGTCACAAAACACAATTTAGTTGCTCTTTTCAGTGATGTTGGATAAAAAACTTCAGGTTGATACTGTCATCACTTTCATTCTTGGTTTATTCTTTAGGATTTCTAGGGTTAAGGGACATTTAATATAGTATTTCAGATTCTCATAATGCCTCACCCACTGCCTGGCCAGGCTCTCTAAATTCTGAATAATTTCTTAACCATATTTCAAACCTCATTGTAATTCAAAGTTTATACATTAAAAAACATTAAAAACCTTTTTTTTAAATTATGACAAGATTGTTTGGATATAATGAGAAAAGGACTATTTTTTTTGTGTGTCAGTCTGACTTATCCAAGCATATGTTGTCTTTGAATGGAACCAAGACATTTATTTTTCTATAATTTAATCACAGTACTAAACTCTATTCTCCATTTAATTTCTCATTGCCTTATGAGAGGTGTAGTTTTTTTTGTCATGAAGAAACATTCAAATCTGCTAGCCACGAAATGAATGGAAATTTCAGAGCAAGGAACACTAGTGGTGCTATTTTCCAGACAAAGATAATTAGCTGTTGCTGTAAACAATAGAATCATAACTGTGTGATTTGTTTCTCCAAATAATAATAAGTAAAAATCCAAGATTCAATTGTGAAATACAAACAAAAGCAAGAGAAAAGCAATATGAATTTCACTAAGAAAGCAAATATTGCATAGAGATTTGGGGCTTGGGTTTTCTATTTTCTTTGCCTTAAATTAGAAAAGCATACACATCTTCTTTCAAATTGGGAATTATTTGAAAGTTTTGCTTTCTTATAGCTCTATTTCTTTGAAATGGCATTTGAATAAATGCCTTATTGTTAAAGGCTTTTTTTTGCAATTGATACCTCCTATTACTGTATCGCACACTTCCATGTTTTCATCTTATTTTCTTTTATCTTTTAAAATAAATAGCTCTTGCCTGTTTCTGCTCTTTAACACTTCTAAAAACAGATGAAAACAGGTGTAACCTGTGTTTTCTATAGCTGCTCAGCAGTGAGTATTAGATTCTGCTGTTCTTCAGCTCTTTAAAAGCGATCAGTATTTAATTTTCTTATATCTAATGAAATTTTTGCCTTACAAGAGGCCATTTTTCTTTCTTATTTAAAGAAATGCATGTAATTTAAAAATTATCTTGCAATTATTTTAATAAGAATAGAAAAACTAAAAGGATAGAAGCATTTTCATTGAGAATATGCTTTCGAAACATTTAAATGGGAAGAAACATCAATTTTGTGATTACAATGGAAAGTCAAAATTGCATAAAATTTATAATACTTATGAGAATACACCTTTAGCTTTCCTGTCTGAATGTCAGATAGTTGTTATTTTTCTCTCCAGCTTATAAGAAAGTATATTCTATTAATTATATTGAAGACTTCTGCCAATCAATATGATACATAAATATTTGCATTTTATAATTGTTTCTTCAGAGGAATATTAAAAACAATGAATCTTGAAAATGAAAACTATATTGATTACATAAAGAGCAAATTTTTACCAAATAGATGCAAGAAATAGAAAAACTTAACCCTGAAAAGAAGCCTTCTGGGAGAAAATAGTCCTGACATAAGCACAGTGATCTGTTTATTTTACCTTGCAGCTTCTGCGAACTGTCAGTTTCCTTGGAACTAATTACAGGTGAGGATATTATTTGCATTAGTAAAAGAAATAGTAAATAAGATTAAATTAATTACATTTATGAATTAACACTCAGGTCAATATTACACAGAGCATACATGTAGGAAAGATTTTCAAAAATGGCACACATGTGCATGTGCATCAATGTAGTTGTAGACATATAAATATTCGTTGCATATAAATTGGATTTCCCAAGCACAACCCTATAGAAATACATATTTTATGTGATTCAGGTAAATGCTGGAAAGAATATTTCAGAAAGTAATAAGAATATATACGCAGAAACAATCAAGTTCTCTGCTTTCCTGGAACTTGCAGAAGTACAGTCTTGCTGCAGGACAATTCTTGGCCCTGTGTCCAATTTCCTGCCCCACTCTGGACCACGGCAGAAACTCAGTATACACTACGGTATAAATGGCAATAAATAACTTTTCCTTGAAAATATAATGCCCATACAGAATACGTCATAGTCTGGAATGAAACTATCATTAGATTCTCTGATTTGCCTGATATGAAGCACCATTCAAAACTAAATAAATCCATCCCAGTCTCTGCCAGTACACGAGAACACTTCTACTGCCTCTGAGTCTTTATGTCTGCACTTATTGACTGCCTTCTTTAACTGCGAAATGCTTTGAACAGTTAAGAGGAAGCAAGCAAGGCAGACAAGGGGCAGGCATAAAGAGGCCTTTATAAGCTATTTTTGAGACCTTCAATTCAGCTGCTTCACTGTGCCCCAAATCTTGCAGCTAAAAGCCATTTCCATTTTCTGCAGACAGCCCTAAGAGACCATCAAAAGCAAAGAGTTGTTTGGCAACTTCTTCCTTCAGAAGGTTCTAATTATACAGACCTTTGCGTTACCAGGCTGCCGCAAGAACTATCCCTTGATCTCTCCCTATTAAAAAAAAAAAAAGGAAATACACTGCAAGAGAGTAGATGTATGAGGTGAAGTATTAGACAGCATTCTAACTGGGTTTTGGGGAGTAAGAGAGAGCATACTCCTAACCTTTTTCATTATTTTTTCACTGAGGGCACAAATTGCACTGATTTGGGCAGTGAGTTTTGTCTCACGGCACAAATTTTAACCTGTTATTTAAAAAATGCTACATAGGGAGATTAGCCAGCCTAGTAAAAAAAAAAAAAATTCTGCACATCGTAGACAATATTTCCTACCTGATTCATTCTTTTGAGTCAAAGCAGGTATTAAGATATAGCGAGAGACCTCTTTACAGTAATCATTAGGACATCTTTGCATCCTTCTGATGAAGTGAGTGAGTGACTGGATAGTGCTTAGCTGCTGACTGTGCCTTAACCATAAGAATAGACATTGCATAATACAGTTTGCCTAATTTATATGCCAGTGTGTAACATTTAACACATCCTTCTTAAAAACAACTTATTCTACACTATTTTAATTTTTTTTTCAATTAAAATTGAAATTTATTAGTATTTAATTTGAAATACATGGAAGATATCAAAACTTATTAGGTACAACTAGACTTCTGCAAAATATTGTAAATGGTATTGAACTCTTCTCTAAAAAACACTCTTGAATAATAAGTAAAACATCTTTCATTCAACCATACCAATATTTGACTCTGTATGACCACAGAAGTCTGTGTGCTTTGTACAGTACCTATGCACACATCCACACACACATTTATACATTAACATGCACATGTATATAAATACAACCATTTACTTGCAGGAGGTAAATATCACAAAACAGGCATTAGGCTTGTTTGGAAGGAAATAGTTTTGATTTTTTTAAATTTGTTTCTTCTTTGTTTATCTTGAAGGGGCACAGGCTTCAGTAGCCTTTCTACTTTTAGAAAACTTGTTCTTTGCTGACAGTTGGGCTATAACTGTATTTCATAAACCCTAAAGCTCCCAAGTTGCTGGAAATAAATTGATTTTGTGAAAATATGCGACACACAGTTTTTCAATATGGGTCCTGAACAGTCTGTCCCTAAAGTAGTTATTTCCATTTACACCCTTGACCTGCTGGTGTCTTTGGTGGTGCTGTAGTTTTTCATGTGCTTCAAAAGTCACAGATCTGTTTCCATCCTTCTTAATTTAATATAGACTGCACATGCTTCTATCAGTAAGAACTTTCATTTTTATAGTTCTTCGATTTCATGACACCGGTGGTTCTATATTTCACAGTGTAGGGAGCAGAATGAAATTACACTGCTCTCAGACTTCAGCAATATCTGGTTTATGTGATTCAGGACCTCCACACAAAGAAGAGGTCACTCTCAATATTTCTGTAAATGGCTCTTTTTGAAGGAGTATATATGGCAAGTCTGATAAAGCGTGATTTGTTTGTTGCGTATAAAGCGGGGCAAAAACCCCACTGACTTCTATGACGGTGGTAAAATGCAGCTGCATAATTCAACAACCAATTATGTTGTTTGACATAATTCATCAGAGGCTGGGAAGATTTAACTAAGAGCTTCTAATATTTTTGCTATCAGCTGCCTTGTGTCTTCCTATCACAACCTCTGCCAGTGGGATTTCAGCCTTTTTGAATAGTGTCCTCCTTTTACACTGGAGAACAGTGGCTGGCCCTATGTCTAGCTGTGTTCCAGTAAAAGACTATTGCTCTATAGAGCGTGAACAATCAGATTAAATTTAGAAAACTGGTTTTGTGTACATAAGGAATTGATATTCATACTGAGTATTTTAAATACTTCTTCACTGTGTACTTTCTGAGCTCAGGTAATACCTCAAGAGTCTTTACTGTAATTGGTTCACTACAGAGCTGTGATTTCTATTGTTTCAATGCTTGCAATTCTCATAGATATTTCTGTCCTCACTACAACCATCGAACCATTGTAAGTCTGACAAATGAGTTATTTCTCTCAGTAGACTGACTTATGTGATGATTCTTCCACTACAGTGACAAAATAAACAGAGAATACAATGCACAATAAGAAAAATATTGTATCAAATATTGGCAAGAACCCATCTGTTAAACAGAAGGTGTGAATTAGTCACATCGTCACTGAAAACGCAGAGGTTCCCAACATTTTCTTCACCCCTGCCTTTACCAGCACTGCTGGGCCCCCAGCCTTGGGAACAAAAATCCAGGTTGATACAAACCCAGAACTGTGGCCAGGGAAGGAAAAGATGGTGTGCGAGCTGTCACAGGAGCTTCATCCCTGTAAATTAATGGGACCTAAAAATGTTCATCCAAGGGTGCTCAGAGAGCTAGCTGTCATCCTTTTGAGGCTGTTCTCCATAATAATTGAAAAGCTGTAGGGATAAGAGGAAGTCCCAAAAGACTGGAAGAAGGCTAATGTCACCCCTGTCTACAAAAGGGGCTTAAATGAGGATCCAGGAAGTAATGGGCCCATCAGTCTTACTTCTGTCTCTGGGAAAGTTACAGCATGAATCCTCTGAGGGGGCTATCAGAGGTCAGATAAAGAAGGTGATCAGGAAAATCAGCATGGATTCACCAAGGGCAAATTGTGATTGAAACACCTCATCATCTTCTGTGACAAAGTAACTGCTCAGCTGATGTGGTGAGAGTGATGGATGTTGTCCACCTGGATTTATCCAAGGCTTTTGGTACAGTTTCCCACAGCTCCTCCCACAGAAATGAACATTTTGGAGTTTAGAGCAGTGGGTGGGGTAATGATTGACCAGACACACCAGAGGGAAATGGCAAACAGCTCATTTTCAAATGGACAATCTGTCACAAATGGGGTCCCAGGGATCAATCTTGCACCCAATATTGTTTAATATCTTCATAACTGATTTGGTAGATAAGATCAAATGCTTCTTGGTGAAGTGTTTCAATGATACCAAATAGAGCGAAGAAGGGAGACCCAGCTCCAGGAGGATCTGGATAGGCTGGAAGAGTGGGCTAACAGGAACCTTATGAAGCTCATCAAAGACAAGTGTAAAGTACTGTGACACATGAAAACATAATCCAGGAGTGCAGCACAGACTGGGATCTACCCAGCTGGGGATCAGCTCTGTGGGAAAGGGAACTGGGAATCCTGGTAGTCAACAACTCAATATGAGATGGAACTGTGCTGCTGCAGAAAAGAAATCCAGTGGGATTCTGTGTTGCCTCAGCAATGGCACCACCAGCAGAGATAAACAAGTCATTATTCCATCTTGTCAAGCCACGCTTGGATTACTGTGTTCAGTTTTGATTCCCACCATGCAATGAAGATGTGGACAGGCTGCTCAAGGTCCAGAGAAGGGCTACAAAAATGGTCAAAGGACTGGACAGCCTATCATGTGAGAAAAGGCTGAGAGAAATGGGTTTTTTTTTTCAATGTATTTTTACTGAGCAAATGAGACATAATCTTCTTTTAAATGAAAACATGAGTGTGTTCTTTTCAGAGCATGATTAAGGGTAGAAGGGACAACCTCTTAATAATTTTTCCTCCAAGCTACAGAGGCCCAGCTCCCTCAACCTTTCCTTGTAAGAGACATACTTCAGTCCCTTAATTGTCTTTGTCATCCTCTGTTGGACTCACTGCAGGAGGTCCCTGTCTCTCTTGCACTGAGGTGCCCAGAACTGGACACAGCAGTCCAGCTGTGCCTCACCAGGGTTGAGTGGAGGGACAGGATCACCTGCCTTGACCTGCTGGCCATGCTGTTCCTAATGCACCCCAGGTCACCATTGGCCCTCTTGGCCACCAGGGCTCACTGCTGTCTCATGGATATTTTGCTGTCCTCCAAGACTCCCCAGGTCCTTCTCTGCAGATCTGCTTTCCAGCAGGTCAGCCCTCAGCCTGTCCTGGCACATGGGGTTGTTCCTCTCCAGGCACAAGACCCTGCACATGATCTCCAAAGGAGATCAGAATTTATGGTAAATCTAATTTTTTAAATCAAACCAGTTCTGTCTGCTGATGCCATTTTACCTTCCATTTGTACAACTTCCCAAGACTTAACTTTTCTATCGATTCCTACCCATCACTTGAGCACTCTCAGACCTACAATTGTTTGCTACAGTTTGATATTAGAAATGCCGTAATGATGAGCCAGGATGAGCTGGATTAGAAAAAAGAAGAACCTGTCTAGAATGCAGTTTCATGATTTTGTATTTGAAACACATGTTCTGAGAAGAAATCCTGTAAAAAAAATCCTATTTATATTTTTTTCAATATTCTATAATTCGATTAATTTCAAGTGCAAGGTATATCCCAATTACTTCCCAAAAACCCTTTTACTCCAGAACAGTAAAATACTTATCTACTTGTCTTCTATTGACAGAATCTTTTTTTTTTTCTTTCCTGACAGCTGTTTTGTTCAGAAAATGAAACTGATGATCTCAACTGTGTTTTAAAGTTCATATGTCCTTCCAGCAAGGTGTGATTTACTTAAACACAATGTATACCAAGATACTTATTATCTTCATAATGTTTCTCTTCTTATCAATAGTATTATGATAAAACTGAAGATTTGTCATATATATAGCCACATATATATTATAGATATAAATATAGAGATATTTATATGTATATTCTTGGTATTATGTCTATATCTACATTTGTAAAAGTATATGTAACAAAATATAACATAGAGAACTGGAACTTGAAGGTACTGAAAAAAATTACTGCACTGGTGGACATGAGTTTTAAATTTAGTTATCTAATTTCATTTAGGTCCAGAAAGAGCTGAGGAGAATGAAATATATCTTTCTTAACAAGTAGAAGAAAGGCCTTCAAACACTTAAACAGATTTTTAAAAATAATTTTATAGACAGTAAATGTGAGGCCTATACTTAATGCATATAGAAACTTTTTCAATGAACAAATTTAAAACTTCCCTGTTTATCAACTTGCACATAAGGTAGGGAAACTTTATTGTGGCATAGCTAAAATTGAGGGAGGTTTTTTTTTTTTGTTTCACAGACTATTCTGATTTGGAAGGAACTCACAGAGATCATCGAGTCCAGCTCTTGAGTGAATAGCCCATATTGGGCTCACTTAAAAGAATGCTGAAGTGAGTCATTACCTGAGGAGAGTCAGAGAGCTCAGGGCAGAAACAGAAGGATCCATCAAAAATTCACCTGCTGTTATCATCTGAACATCTCTCTGCCAGGGATTCTAAAAGTTTTTACATACTTTCCACAGCAATGTTTTGTTTCTCATACCAAGATACTTACACAGCAAAACTGTTAATGGAAAGAATTTGGATTGGATTGTCAGATGTTCTGTAATTATGCATCTTGTGCAGAAAATAAACGTATAAACTCCAATAATAATAATGTATTTCCTGAAAGAGTTATGAGTTTTACTGAAAAGAGATTAAATTATAATGAACCTTTTTAATAACTGAGGTGAAGCCATGAATTGAGTATTCTGATGGGGTAATTGTTTCCCTTTGTTATACCCTGTTGCAATCATTCTCAAAGTGTTAAACCAAGGAGATGCTGCTGGATAGCATCATGAAGAAGGGAAGTGAGTCACCAGTTCCTTTTGTTCCTCAAAAGCTTGTATTGCTAAAATTTCAATAGTAAATGTGAATAAAAAAAGAATTTATTGCTTTGGTTGTAGCTGGGTGTTTCACAGTTGAAAAAATATTTAAGTCTCCTAGATTTCATTATTTCTTCCTGTAGGGTTTGAAGATTGTCAATGATGACAATTACTTAGCTTTCATATCAGTCTCTCTTTCTCTTGGTAATGTTTCACGGCAGTGATAATGTTTCTTCCTCTCAATGTTGGAGTTTCACTGAGGTTTGCTAGGGGTTAGAATGCGGCCCTTGGGAATGCAGGCCTAAATTTCAGGTCTAGTACCATTAATCTCTCTTTTGGTTATTGAATGTCTGTTGAGGAAAACTTCTGAAAAATTGCACACAAAAAAGTAAATTCATGAAATAGGTGTTGCTTTATCTGTCAGAATGTGCACTGAAGTACCTAGCTATTGGCTGTAATGATCACATTTGGTGGTTAAAATGTAACATCTTGTCAGTATATCAGAAAAAAACCTGCTCAGTTCAGGACAGAAGTGGTTTTCTGATTTATTAACAGCATATCATTAACTGTCAATCACTGAACTATACACTCAGGAGCATAAATAATTCAATAGAGAGACAGTGCTATTTAGATGCTTAAAAATATTAATACAGCTACAAATTTTAAGCATATTTATATATCTAACCCCAGAATGTTCTAATCCCTCCCATAGTCATTTACTGTGGGGGAGGTGAAGCACTGGAATAGGTTGCCCAGAGAAGCTGTGGGTGCCCCATCCCTGCAAGAGTTCAAGTCCAGGGTGGACAGGGCTCTGAGGAACCTGCTCTGGTGGAAGAAGTGGGGCTGAAGCTAGGTTACCATTAGGGACCATTCCAATCCAAGACATTCTATGACTCTGTGATGTTCTTAAAGCTGCATTTGGGCTACCAGCATGCCCTGTTTACTGGGGAATAGTGCAGATTCCCTGAGTGCACACCCCTCCTTGGCACATGGGGTGATCCTGCTCTGTGTGTTTTCCTGCTGCTCCCTACCATTTGCTCAGCAGCAAGAGTGGACTCCACAAGTCCCTACAGGCACACTGAGGTGCAGGTCCCTGCTTGCTGTCCCCCACACTCTCTACTTTAGCTGCATATGGGCTTCTCTCCACAGAGGGGCTGTAGCATCACCCCTCAGAGGGGCTGCAATGCTTGCAGTGACTGCCAGAAGTGAGAAAACACGGGCTGACTGCTGCTGTTTTCACTCGGAGGTCTCCCTGTTTCCATTCCTTTGCTTCTTTTATGCTTCCTTTTTAGGGGCTGACTCCTTTGTTTCAAAAGTTCTTTTATAATTACCAGATGACAATCATCTTCCTCTTAAGAGGCCTTTTAGAAAGGTTGAGCCATGTGATCATCCCCATGCTCATACTTAAAAACTTCATATTGAACTTCTGATATAAGCAATTAGACAGTCAAAGCAGCATAATTATCCATCTGTGCGAACAGCTATGGTCTTTGAATTCACCTGGAATTTAACAAGGAGGGATGAGTAATAAAGGAGTCCCATGAGCCCAAATCCTTCAAAGGCAGACTGAGCATTTCACCTGAGAAAATGCTGGTCAACAGAGAACTCATCTGGTTGATTACAGCATTAGCTACAGAAATCAGTCATGTTATGTTAAACCTCTCTAAACCTTGGGACATCAGTGTTTTGATTTTTCTCAAAACTGAAAGGATTATACCAAAATGTCTGATTGGTGATGACATTGCACAATAAAAGAAATATTTAGATTGAAACTCTAGTTCCAAGTGTAAATTCTGAAGTATTATTTCACATGCATGCTCACCCTCACCATGAGAGGAAATAATGCTTCTTTTTTTTTCCCAAGCCTTTCCCCTAAACATTTCTCAAGGTAGTTCAGTGAAGTACTTCCAGGCACAATTCTGCATCTATCATTTGCCTATTTGTTCGCTGCCCAGTGTGCTTTTAATGTTCCCAGTGCTCACAATCTTCAGGTTGTTCTCTTGACATTTAGCCATTTTTTCTATTATTTCTGTCTTTCTGCTTACAGAAGCTCATTTGATATTTTCAGAGGTATTGCTGCCAAACAGGCAGCAATATTTCATGCAGTATTGTCAGCCAGACTTATGTCAGAGGTTTCTGGAAACCCACATGTTGGATTCATGAGGTAATATGTGCTGTCTGGAGAAAGGTGCCTTCTCTGGTAGAAACAATTGCCAAATTAAAAATCAAGTTAGCAATTAGAGTGCCTTTCAAGACGATGAAGGATGTTAGCACTCTGAAAGGTGGAATAAAATTTCTAAAAGGAAAAGTGGTTTTGTTTAATCTTAGTAACATGTTCTAAATAAGAAAACTGAGCAAACAAAACACCAAGAAATATAATGGTCATAATTTAAGTATATATCTCTCTAGGTTTCAAATAGAAATCAGTTTTCTCAATACCCATAAAGACAACCCCTCTTCTTATGTTTTAATAGAGGTTTTTTAATAAATAAACTCAGAAATTTAGTATCAAATTATGAGAACTTATTTCAGTCTTATTCAAGATACTTGATCTATCGTAATCCCTCCCTCTTTGATATAAAAATACATTCATCAAAGTAAGAAGAATTCCTTTGAGCATATTCTTTTGCATGAAAATTATTATTTTTAATCTGATGTAGGAGTTACAGAGGTAGTGATGCTCTCTAGTAAAATGAAGGAAAATGTTTCTTTTTTCCTTATGATCCAAAGCAGCATGTTACCCAAGAAGATTGTGTTGCTTATATTAAAACTTATTTATGTAATCATGATCTTGGTGACAGGATTAAGTTCTCTCTGCAAAATACAATTTGAAAAAAATTCTATTAGCAAAATAATTACTTTAAAACGTATCGTCTATTAATTAAAAAATTAGTGATTCATTGATTTTATCAATGTTCCTCATTAATAACCAGTTCTATTTCTAAAATATCTCAAATAAGGGAAATTTTTTACCATATATACTTAACAAGTTACTTGCTCCCTCAATATGTAATGTGGAGTCCCTGTAGAAATGAAGATATGTTGAAATGCAGATTATCAGAAATGGTGTTTTATATAGTGTTTTAAATTTCTATCACAGTATCACAGAAACTTGAAATGGTTTATATTGTAATTCATGCTACTGAAAAAGAAAGGAACAAAAATAAATAATTACTGCAGGATTCTGAACTGCTTCTAAAGCGTGTGTGGTTTGCAAAATGTTATGGCATAAATTTATGACTAAAATTCAGTTACTTTGGTGAGAGAAGACATAAATAAAGGTAGAATAACTGGCATTCAGGGTCCCTCTTTAATCTTCTGAGATATCTGTTCTGAAAGAAGCTTAAGAATACTCTGTCAGCAGCCTCCACTGCGATGGAGGTCAGCATATAAAGTCATTGAATAAGTTAGCAGGTAAATAAGAGAGAAAGCATGTTTCAATTTCTATTTTGAAACTTCAAGGACAGTTATGATGTCTTGAAAGGTAACTATTGATATTTCATTTGCATTATATAATACAGTCAATAAAACATGAGCCTAAATAAGCATTCTAACCACAACTAGTTCTCTGCAACATGCAGAATAGTTTCAGTTGGAGGATAAACGACTTGAGAGAGAGATTGCTGGCTGATTGCTGAGAATGGCATAAAGTTTTCAGGTATAAATTAACATCTTTGATTTTATTGTGATACTATACCAATATTGCAATGAGATGCTTGTGCATATTTTTTACTATTCTCATTCTTAAATCTGCTGTATATATGATATCTAAGTTGAACAGGTCCTGGACACTGCTTTTCTGGGAACAGTGTTTTCACACCAAATGGTATTCTCAGCAATTAGCATGAACTGTTAGGTGTTCTGGTACTATGGACTGAGATGTCATCCTCATGACAGGACCAGTTTGGGGACAAGCAGCCACCAATTTGGAAAATAATATCTATAGGCAGTCCAAAAATATGTCTAAAGCATACTCGTGCATTCACTAAAAGGCAGGCATTCATCATAAGTATATGCCTAGAAATTTTCTATGCCTTAATATGGAATCATATTATTTCAGTTGACAGAGAGAGAGATGGCTTGCAAAAGACTTCCCACTTTATGTTCACAGTTGAATTTAAAAAGCTGAATCTACTCGTATTGAAGTTAACAGCAAAATTTCTGCTTATTTTGATGACAGCTGTATCAGCCTATAAATGTCCCTTTGTTATGCTTACCCTGCTCTGCATAGTATGTTTTCCTTTAACAACATTCTGTAATTAACAACAATTTGACAGACTGTAAGATCCCACTGTTTCGTACTTGCCATTGCTGCACAAAGCTGCATTTTGGGTTTTGTTGATAGAGGGAAATTGCAGTTAAGTGAAATGTGCTTTCTTTCCCACAAAATAGCTCTTTCAGTCTAACCACATGATGCTCATACCAAATAACAACTTGCTGATTATACACTCATAAGATTACCATGCTGAAGAGATGCAAACACAAGAGTATCCAGAATTTGCTGAAACTGGCAAATTCTGACTTAACTAAGCATTAAACAAAACACTTAACATCCCTTCCTCCACCCAGTCTTCAGAATCTGTTCCCATTACATTTTTTTTCTGAGTGTTAAATTAAATTCTTTCCTGGGATAACTCTTCTATTTCAGGTATCTGACAGGTGACACTGCCATTTCTCTAGCTACAATTATTTGGACAATCAGTGATTGAAAAAAAATATTTTAGTACCTTCATATTCATTTCTTTAGGAGATCACTGCATTGTCTTCAAATTCTTTACCTTAGTTGCCCAATGTATTCAAGATCCTTAAAAGGAAGCAATAAACAAGGATTTATTAGTATGGATTAGTTAGTATAATTCTTCCATCATTTATCTTCTACTTAGAAGTATATTTTGCTATATTTTATTTGAGGTATCCAATAGAATTTTATTTCATATTATATTTGATTGCAGAACAAGTAGGAAAGTGACAGTTGTCTACTCATGTTTGATCTAAGGCTGATTTGATGTTAAAAGTTTCAAGAGAAATTACTGATTGTGTGCTTATAGTCTTCTATGAGCAAAGTCTTAAGTATCACTATGCATTTTGAAACACCCACTATTTGTTTAGATCAATTCATAGACTAAAATTAGTTTAGACATCATCGAATAATCCTCATTAATAAAGATAAATAAGTAATTATGTGATTTATGAAAATACTCGGGAATATGAGAAATTTTTATGAGCATAGAGACTGTGAAAAAAGTTGAGTTGTAAATCAGCACATCCCAGGATTCGGCCTCAATTGATATAAACTGGGAACCAACACTGCAAATGTCCTTTTCTTCCTCAGCCACATTTTTCCATTCTGTCCTTTTAATCAGGGCTAGTACTGTTTCAGTAAGCAAAATGAAAAAAAAAATTCACAAAATTATCCAGATAAAATATATAATTCATTTTTAAAAAGCATCTTTAAATGGACCAGTGTGGTCAATTTAAATTTGAATACATGCTGCTGATGAAATGGGAGAGAGAGAACATGTAAGGTGGTATGACATGAGAGGGCAAACACCCAAGGCAGATTGGATTTAAAGAAGATTCCATTGTTGAGGTTTGCTATTAAACACCAGAAACTCCACTCAAATAATAAATATTGATTATATGGAAGTGCTCACCTCAAATATAGAAATTCCAATAGGTAATAAGCTGGACACTAAGCAGCTCTATTCCTTCTGGAACAAAAGTCATGAAACAATGACTTCCTTCTTCCAGAAGAAAAAAAAGTCCTAATTATATCAGAAGATTAATTTTATATTGTATAGTAAAGTATGACAGTGGAGAGTTTTGGGTTTGGAAATGAACCTCTAATCTCTTTAATTTTAGCCCTCACAGATAAATCTTTAGGAAAATACCAAGAATGCTAAGTCAATCTCTAATATTTATTCAAGTTGCAGCTCAATAAAGCAATAGTCAGCTTAAATACTTGCTTCAACTTATTTAAGTACATTTTAGTCCAAAATAGAGTCTTACCGAAGCTTCTATTTGAATCTGGAGAGGGTTTATGGTTTGCTTCTGAAAACCAAACTCCACTTGTATAGCCGCAGAACTCTACACTCTTCTTTCAGTCTAAATGTTAATGAGACTAAAAAAAAAGTTGTTTTCTCCTGAGAAGACATTAACATTTAACAACTCAAACAATGAGACATCTTTCCTCTCTCACCATTTTCAGAATCACAAGGATAATTTACCATATCTAATCCATGTTTGTCAATTTTGTGTCTTGTTTCTCAAATGTTCTTTTCATACACCTTCTTTATGACTCTGTCAGAGCAGGCAGTGACTACATATTTTGGTTTCAACTAAAAATATCATGCTTTATACAAATATTTAGATTTGCAACCCTACAGGCCAGTTAGCCTGTTGTTTACCTGTGGGAAGGTCATGGAACAAATCCTCTTCAAAGCCATTTCCAAACATGAAGAACAATGAGATTAAGAGTAGTGACTATGGATTTATGAAAGGCAAATCATGCTTAAACAGCTTGGTAGCCTTTTACAATGAAATTACTAGTTTAGTGCACCAAAGGAAGGCAATGAATGCTGTTTATCTTGAATTCTGAAAGTCTTTTAATTTTGTTTTCCATGAAGCCCTCACAGACAAACTGAGGCAATATGAACTAAATAAATGGACACAGTGGTAGACTGAAAGCTGGCTGAACTGCCAGGTTCAAATATTTTTTTGATCAGCACGCCTCCAGGCCTGTTGGAGTTCAGTCCAGTGGAGTTCAGTCACTAATGGAGACCCCAAGGGTCTATAAAGGGTCTAACACTGTTCAACACCCTCGTTACAGAACTGGACAATGGGGCCGAGCGCACCCTCAGCAAATGAACCACAGAGATGTGTTGGCATCCAGAGGGACCTCAGCGGGCTGAAGAAATGCTTCAGTGACTCTGATCAGAGTCCAGTCTGAACTTTCCTTGGTGAGGCTTCATTCCATTTACTCGTGTCCTATCGCTGATCACCAGAGAAGGGAGATCAGCACCTTCCCCCCCTACTGACACCCTTGAAGAAATTGTAGATTGTGATGAGGTCACACCTCAGCCCTCTCTTCTCCAAACTGAACAACAAAAGCAACCTCAGGCACACCTTGTAAATCTTGCCCTCAAGACCTTTGACCCTCTTGTCTCCCTCCTCTGGACACACTGTTGCAGTTTTATAGGCTTTTTAGAGTGAAACTGCATTCTACAGAGAGGCTGTAGGGTCACCATTCTTGGGAATACTGAAAAACTGACGGTTTCTGGTCTTGGTCAACCTGATTTAGCTGATGATACTTTGATCAATGTAATTTGATTATACGGTTGCCAGAGTTCCTTTCCAAATATCATGATTCCGTGATTCTGATCTACAGATCACTATTATACATTAATTTCGAACAAATTGCATATTTCAAGGAAATTCATCCAACTTTAACTGTTGGGGGAGTTTTGGTGTCAAATATCAAATTATGCATAAATCTAGGTTTGGCTCTGACATTCAAAAATTTAATGTAAGACTGAAAATGCGACTGTTCTCCAACAGACCAAAGGTCCATCTCATTTACTGACAATGAGTAGAGTCAGAAGCTAAGCAGGAAAGTACAGGAGCAAAGTCTGCAGTAGCACTTCCCTTGGTATAATTCCTCTTACTAATTTGCTATATTCTTTCATGCTTGACCTCTAAATGTCCTCCACAGATGAATGCTAGATAAGGTTTTAGCCCATAGACAGAAGCTTACAGGTCAAAAAGACTGGGAAGTGAAATGTAAGGGAAAAATAGCACTCTCCTTAGTTCCCTCCTGGAAAGTTACCATATAATCAAAAGACTAAGATGCTTTGAAACAGTGATAATACTCACAATTGAATACTATATTTTTTTATGGTGGTTTCCTATTGTCTGACCTGCACAGCTGTGGAATGGAGTTTACTGAGCCTCAGGTGAGTATCTTACTGAATCAGTCTCTGCACGAGAAAGGTGTTTCTTTTCTTTTGGATACTGGAGTTTGGAAATATAATTTCTCCCAAAGAGCACTGTTTTTTATTCTTATATGCATGATGAGTCTGCATATTTTAAATGGAAGGATGATCTCATTATGATACCAGATTTGGTGAGTGCAGTAGCAGGCTTAAAATGTTTCTGATACAATGTAATTCAAATTCAGTGCACCAAAATGGTGCTTCCTGACTTCCACTGACTTCCAGAAGCCTTGTTCTGTAGTGGCTACTTTACATGCAAGCATTCATCTAGATAAAAGTCAGACAGTGCCTCTTAATTCTGGCAACAAATGGTTTTTATATAAGTATGTAATATCCTTAAGTTACTATAATGAAATCTGTGCATACAGTACAAGAATGCTTTCCATTCAGATCCAGTTATACCTCAGGGGGGGAAAAAAAAAGTGGAACTCTAAAAGAAATCTTTGAACTTCTCCATCATAGATCACAGAAATTTCCAAATTATTTATTTTGTCCAGCTAAAGGAGATAAGATTGGAACTAATTGATAAGCACATAAATCCATTTCTTTATGCAGCAATACCATATTGAACTGCGCGTTCAATAATCTCAACACTGAATCAGTGCTGATGTCTGAAAACTGTTTAAATTAGGCAGGTTGCTAAGTGCAGTTTTTCTGAATGTCATGGGAGATGTTAACCCTTTTTCCAAAGGCAGGATGATGATGCTTAGGCACATGACTCTTTATGTGTCAGCATGAATACAGCAAAAGTCAAGCATAAAACCCAAGACATAAAGTTGTGATTTTGGATTATAATCATAAGTCATTATGAATGGTGTTAGAAGCACCGTTTTTATATCAACTCATATCTGCTTCCCCTTTCCGTTTAGAAGAGGTCTAAAAGAATTTCTCATAGGGAGCAAATATTTGTATGAGGAAGTTATTAGAACTGTTTCCTGACATATGGGAGTAGCTTATTTGGTCTGCTGTGCATCATTAACACTTTCATAAAGTTGCTCGTATGCCATCAATTATGTAATTGCAAATTGGCATTGAAAAGATTGATATCATGAAGCCAAGCAGTATGTTAATTTCCTGCCAGATAATATTATGATAACACACATTTCTAGACTTAAAGGCTTTTCTTTACAAACATAAATCTTTTTAGTACAAATGTTTTCCAAATATCCTTTTAATATAAGGTACTGAAATACGTATCAGTGAATTAGTATTCACTATTAAAGAGTGGGTAATATGAAAAGTTTTTTGAAGTTTTACATCACTGCTGTTAGCAGATTTGCCTGCAAGATGATTTCCTTCCCATTTTCCTGAAGGGCAGCATGGCTGATTGTAAATAAATGGAATTATTTCTGAGTAGAACCACAAAGCTCATGGCAATGTGTGCTTAACATGAAATATGAATGCGTCAGGAATTACACTTCTACTACCCTGAGGCACTGATACTCAGTTTTACTAGAGCACTGTTAGGAAGAAAAAACAGTGTATTCTTTCATAACTTGATCCTTTAAAGTCTGGCTTCAAGACTTTTCAACATGACAGCTTTTCGCTAAAACAACTTGGCAGCAGAAAAAACTTAGAACAGTTTGAGTTGCAAGCAAAAGATGGAGATTTGAAAGAAAGTACAATTCCCTTCTCCTTTGTTCAGATTGTGACATATCCTTGCAAAACACAAACTTTTCAGAAGACCAGCCAAATTGTTACTCAGTCAGGGCAGTCAGTTCCATTACTCTCAGCAGAAACTCCAGTGAAAAGAGAAAGTGAAAAGAGAAGAAAAATCATTACACTCAGTTTCTTTTCTATCATGAGAGCAAGAATGTGTTTCATGCGTCATAGTTTTTTAATACCCCAATACTAAATATATATAGAGTCTCTTATTTATTCTGGATTTTAAATTTCCAGTTCCAGATGACCTCAAGAGGTAATACATCTACATTAATCCATGAACACTCCAAAACTTTTCTCTTAAACTGTTTCATTTATCTAGTAGGTGCATCATCGTATCTTTAGTGATTTCTGAGGAGCTGCTGTAAATCGAGAGGTGGTATCCAGAGGACACAAGCAGCATTTTTCTCTTTAGGGAAAAAAAAAAAAAAAAAAAAAAAAAAAAAAAAAAAAAAAAAAAAAAAAAAAAAAAAAAAAAAAAAAAAAAAAAAAGCCCTCAGAAAACTGTGTTCATCTAACACCTTTGGCAAATCATGGTTACAGGATTGGTGCCACAGCAAGAAACTAGGCTATTTAGACCACGGAACTCATTTTGAGAAATCTGGTCTACTGAGGGCTGATGGAGTCCACCTGTCAGAGAAGGAGAATAGTAAATTCTTTGGTAATAGGCTTGCCAAACTGGTGAAGACGTCTTCAAACTGGAGTTACTGACACCAGGCTGTGTGGTGTGTTTGACACCTAATGGAAGGAATGTCATCCCATGGGAACTTGAGAGGTGGGTCTGCACTGGCCCCATGAAATTCAACAAGGCCAGGTCCAAGGTCCTGCACTCCAAGCACAAACACAGGCTGGGAAAACAATGGTTTGAAAGTAACCCTGAGAAGACGGGCTTGGGGTACTGATGGATGAGAAGCTCACAAAGACAGCTGCATCCCAGGCTCCATCAAAAAGAGCATGACTAGGAAGCTGAGGGAGGTGATTCTCTCCCTCTACTCTGTCACTCAAAAGAGACACTGTCTGGAGGACTGTGTCCAGCTTTGGGGTCCCCAATAAAAGCAAACTGTGGTNCTCCCTCTACTCTGTCACTCAAAAGAGACACTGTCTGGAGGACTGTGTCCAGCTTTGGGGTCCCCAATAAAAGAAAAATGTGGTCCAGAGGAGTGAAACAAAGGTGACCAGAGAGCTGGACCATCTCTCTGATGAGGACAGGCTGAGAGCTGGTGTTGTGCATTCTGGAGAAGCAAAGGCTCTGGGGAGACCTTGTAGCACCTTCCAGTACCTAAAGGGGTCCTACATGAAAGCTGTGGAGGAACTTTTTGAAAGAGCATGTAATGACAGGAAAAGGGTAATTGTCTTAGACTGAAGCAGCATAGGTTGAAATTAGCTATAAGGAAGAAGTAAAAAAGAAATTTCCAAATATATCTGTGAGAGCAGTAAGATACTGGCACAGGTTGCCAAGAGACATTGTGTGTCCTTGCAAGTGTTCAAAGCCAGGCTGGATGGAACTTTGAGCAATCTGGTCTGGTGAAAGCTGTCCCTGACCATGGGGAGATGGGTTTGGAACTGGATGATCTTTAAGGTCCTTTCTAACCCAAAACGCTTTATGATTAAGAAAATTCAGAAGCCAAGTGTCTCGTAATGTGAAGGATGCACAACAATTGAAACAGAATACTCACCCTGATGCTGGCTGGTGTCCTGTTAGCTTTGACAGTAGGTTAATGATCGTGGAAATGTCTTGAACAAACATCTATGCAGGCATAGCTATAATTTAATACTTGGGATGAGAAAATACAAAGGGGCTGTGCACAGACATTTTTTTCACTCCTACCAGAGAAGTAATGAGTTCTCTTGGGATGAATTTGGGTAGAAGAGTGGGAGGAAAAGAACTGAGGAGGAAAGGGAGAAAACAACTCCTGGACTCCTTGATTACATGTCAGTGCCCAAGAAAAACACATAGATCATAGCAATGCTACTGTGGAAAATTCTTCATAGTAAGTTGGCAATGTGTAGCCATGGTCTGGTTTGGGGCTATGGTGGCTGCTGTCACTCCACCGGGAACTCTCACTTCCCTAGAGAAAAGTAAAATTCTTTCATAATTCAAGACCCACTTAGATCTGCTGCTGACTGACAAGTTCTCAGAGCGCTGAAAAGCCAGGTGCCCTCTGCTGCTG
>VZRP01001681.1:77811-95465 GCA_013397995.1 Malurus elegans | reverse complement strand
GTGATCTTTTTCTGGTAACTGAAGATATCATCCCTGTAAGGACAGGGCAGCTGTCACCATAGTTTCACCTAGAAAATGGCACAAATGGAAGTAGAAGCATTTCGCATGTAAGATTTTAAAGGAGCAGTGATGCTAGGGACTATAATTACTACCTTCCTTCAGGAAGAAGTGAAAGGTGAGTGTGATGCTTCTCAGGAATGGGGACATCAGTTGAGGATGAAAATACATCCTTCCAGTGTGACTGTTTTGTTTTGTTAAACAGCATTGTACTTGTGAAAAATGAGGATCTTTTGTCAAGGGACTATACCTAATTCTTCATAAGGCTCACTTAGTTAAGATATGAGGAGCCTCACTAACAACTGTTTTGATTTTCCAATCTTCTTTAATTCCAAATTGTTCAAAGTGCAGGTGAAGTCCTAAAGACACAATATCTGAGAAAAGGTGACTGAAAGGGTACAGGCTGATGGTGGATTGGGAGAACCAGCATTGTCAGCTGCCATGATTGCACTCACAAACCCTCATTTATCCAATTCTTAATTACACCTAAAATTAACTAGTTATTTCTGATGAACATTTTGCTGTTTGGAAAGTGTAGGAACCTGCATGTGATATTCTGATTCACAGGACTGCAGCAGCTCATTTAAGAAAACAGTTTGTCCTTGTTTTTGAGGCCTCAGGGACAATCCAAAGCGACACATCTAATAATTTTAGCTTTTCTGCCAATCAGAATCAATTAACACCTCTTTTACTTCATCACAGAACACATCTCCATACCAAACATCACAAACCTTGTTTTTCAGTTTTGCATGAAAAATAAATTAAGAAATGATTGACTAAAGTAATGCATTGCTCTTTCTTGAAACATGAAAGCAGCACTGAATATATTTATATTATCAAGAAGAATGTTTTAAGGGCATCCCTTTATGAGAAAACTCTTGTTTGAGGTTTTTTCTCTTCAATAGGTCTGATTGTTTATGTTTAATTAACATGGGCTAAGTGACAATTAAAAATTAACACTGTATTTAACAGCACTATGATAAAGAAATTGAATTGATAAATTCAATTTTCTAACTGACATTAGTGTTGATAAAAGAATACTTCAAATACCTGTATACTGGCATGTATTATTTTCACAAGGGAAAAATTGCTGTGGTATGTTCTCATTGAGTCATTTACAGTTTATAGATTTTATTTTAAACTGAAAAAGAAAAATGAACTTCTTACCATTTGCTGCTGAAAATTGTTGTTCCCCACTTTAGTTCTAGCAACTTTTTGAGGAATGGTTCCAAACAGTGGATAGAATTGACATTCTCTCTACATAAATATTTTAATATATCTAATGCTTAAAATTTCATTGGTCTGTGGCAAATAAACTAAACCTCAACTACGCTAAACAAAAAATTTCACTAACCGAAATACTTTTCTCCTTTAATTGCAATGAGACATTTGAGCAAAATAAATATTGAGTTTTTCAATTGAGATGTTTTAATAAATATTCCAATATATAGTTTCTTATCATTGGTGCGTCTACTCCACAGGAGTAAAACATAGCATTTAGTGGTGCAGAGTGGAATTAGAAATTGTGCCACATTACATTCTTTCATACTAAAAACAATCTAATTTACCTTCACTAACTTTTTATTTAACAATTTAATATTTAACTACTTAATAGTTTAACTATTATGAGTGTTTCTTCATTTTCTGGGAGATAGTGTTTTAAATTTATGGTGAAAAATAAATGTATATTTTATTTTAGTTCTCTATCTGAAGATTATCTAGAAATAGTGTTGCGTACAAAATATGTATATATGGTATAAGAACAACAACTTTGAATTACCAAAAAAAAAAAAAAAATTAGCACGGGATAAACTAATAAAATATCTTTCTAGTAAATTCTGTGATTAACAATCCCTTTGATCTTCCTTCTCACAAATCATAACCCCTCCAAAGGGATTTTAAGAAATGATAAAACATGGAAGTTTAAAAACAGGCTTTGTTTTTAGGATGTTATTTGCTTTTACTTCTCTTAACAGAAATTAACTTCCAGAAAAACTTAGGTACACTTCAACCAGCAACCTCATGGGTTAAAACTTTACCTGATTATTCACCTTGTGAGTAAAAGGTAGCTTTTACAGATTGTGAAGATTAAAAAATCAATTTTATTATATAAAGAAGAGACTGCTGAATTCTAAGAATTACAAGCTTACATCCTTTGCACTTTTTTAATAGATCAATGAGATCATAATGTAGCATGAATTGATTATTTTTATCCAAATCAGAGATTGCATCATGTTTGAAAAGGCATAATATTTTTCCTCCATTGCTGCCAGAGTCAGCAGTGACAGCAGGTTGAGTCAGGATAGCATATTTGCTACATTCATATCATCAAGGTGCCCATAAGGATTTTGTTCCAGGGCAATTTCCAAGAAAAATCTCCTGTGTATACCAGGCTTTGCAAAATGGGATGAATCTAGATTTACTTTTAGATATAAAGTGGGGCTCATTAAATAGGAAAAACACTGAGAAAATATAACTCTCAACATCCATGGAAGATTTTTCACTCAAAAAAAACCCCATTTCTGTTCAGGAATATATATTATTATTAGAAATGCTTTTCTATTTACTTTCAGGGTTCATCTTGTGCCCCACTTCTTTTCTGGCAGCTGGACGTACAGTGTCCTGTTGTAAACTGCTCCTTTCTGTTGCTGAACATTTGTGCACTTTCTGTCCTACTGCCTTCACACAAATTGGAAAATACAATCTTCATTACATAATCTCATAGGGATTAAAAACGGGGACTGAAGCAGCTGCACATGATATTTGAATATTTTATTTCATGCTTCTTCTTAGTTTGTATTTTTCATGATTTCCTTCATTTGGGCTCATGGTTCTGAAAAAACAAACACTTTCCATAAGTCAAACCTGCTGTGAATGAGGCTGGAGAGAGTGTGAAAAGCAGCAACTGCTAAAAGTCCTGGATTTTCATCAAAAAGCAGTGGATAGACAAAAACTTGAAAATGCCCCAGTTTTTTTTCTTGGAAATAAGACAAAATCAGTCTTTGAAATGCTGCTTTTGCAAAATTATAAAAGAAGTGAATTTAATGTGATGAGTAAATCTGGCTGAAAAGAAAGGATTCTGTTTTCCTCACATATTTGTGGTTTTGCACTTTGATATATTTGTCAGTATTGTAAATAATGTTTTCAAAAGTGTGTTTGTTTTGAAAAAATTTATATTTGTCTATCTTTTCTCTGTTGATGAGCAATGATCATAATATTTCTCAGCCTTTACTTACCGCTGAAGTATGCTTGCATTATCATAACTTAAGTATGGAAAACCAAGGTTTCTATTCGTCCTGAGCTTGAGGATCCATTGTTCAAGCTAATAAGGCAAACTGGTTTGTAAATTATTTTCCAAATATTATCTGATGCCTTTTTTCCAGGTTGCTTATAATATACACTTTAAAATTGTGGCTGGCATTAAAATGATGGCATAAACGATAGAATCAACACTATTTTTCTGAGAAATTTGACAATTTACTTTGTGCTTTTGATGTGCTACCATATCACCAAATATCTGGTAGCTATTGATAGGTATTGTACATTTAACACTTGCAGATATGTTTAAATTATTTGGAAGAAAATTATTTATCATGGTCTCAACAGGATTTTTTTAAATACTTGGAACTTTGGGTCTTCGTGGCAGTTTAATAGGAATTTAAAATGGAGGAATAAGGCGTAAGATTCAATTTGAATTTAGAAAAAAAATATTTCTAGATCAGATAATTATGTTAATCTCCCAGAATTTGGCAAAAAAAGGGAGAACTGACCAGCTGGAATTTCTGAAATGATCAATAATAAAGAAAACACAAACACCTTAAACAGACAAAAAAAAAAAATAAATAAAATAAAAACCACAGTAAATAATAAAAGTGCACATAGATATGAGGGACTAAATAGTACAGTTTTTAAAATGCATACTAAATGCTTTGCTGTAGATAAAAATGGTGGATTGACCTTGGTTGGCTGCCATGTGTCCACCAAGCCACTGTACTATTTATTTAGTTTCCATCAAGAGGACAGAGGAGAAAATGCAATGAAAAGTCATGGGTCAAGAAAAGGACAAGAAAATGGCTTACCAATTACCATCATGGGCAAAGCAGACTCACCTTGGGGAAATTAATTTAATTTATTACCAATTAATTGTCATAGAGTGAGATAGTGAGGAAAAAAAAAAAACAAACCAAAATTAAAACAACCTTCACCCTGCATCTCCATTCTTATCAGTCTCAGTTTCACTTCTAACTCTTCTGCCTCCTTCTCCTGAGTGGTGCAGATGCATGGGGAATAGGACTTTTGCTCAGTTCATAAAGCTTTGTCTTTGCCACTCCTTCCTCCTCACATGCTGTTCGTCAACTCCAGCATGGACTCCCACCCACAGGATGCAATCTTTCACAAAGTGATCCAATGAGCATCTTTCCCACAGGTTGCAATTGTCCAAGAACTGTTCTGGAATGGGTCCTTTCCATGTGGTGCAGTCCTTCCAGTCAGGCTAGTCCAGTGTGGGATATCCATGGGACCCATATCCTGCCAGGAGTGTGTTCCTGCATGGGCTTTCCACAGGCTGCAGCTTTCCTTGGGACATATCCACCTGCTCCACCAGTGGGTCCCCAATATCCTGCAGAGTGAATTCCTGTTCCACCATGGTCCTCCATGGACTGCAAAGGGATAGCCTGGCTCACCACAGTCTTGGTCCTGCAGAGTTGTTTCTCACACTTGTTATCAATCCTCTCTCCCAGCTGCTGTTGCACGGCATTTTTTACCCTTTTAAAAATACGTTGTCACTGAGGTGAAGCCACTGTCATTGGCTGGCTCAGCTTTGGCCAGTGGCTGGTGCCTCTTGGACTCTGCTGGAACTTCAGTATGGAAGAGTCCAGCATGGGGGCAGCTTCTGATATCTTCTTACAAATACCACCCCTTCAGTCCTTCCCATGCTCCTCCTACCAAAATCTTGCCACATAAACCAAATACAATTATTTGAATTAATGATTTCTTTCTCAGTGCACAAAACCTTCCATAGACCTTCACTTGCATGACCTAATGTGATTGTTATATCATTGTCACAAAATACTGTGATTTTTTCTACCAATGCAATCTTGGTAACAAATCAGCATGGAGAAGGAAATCCATGTTCAAATGTGAATATCCATTTGGAGAGAAATAGGGTATCTATCAAAACATCAATCTGTGTTGGTTCTTTAGAAAAAATTAAAGTTCAGGACTGAGTTTTGAGGTTATTGTAGTCATTTAACATCTCTTTCTGCTTTGTTTCACTGGTGGCTATAAATAACATGCCAAACACATTTACGGTTATTGCTTAAAGCTGACCATCTCCATTCACTAAAATAAAGAACCTGATGACTGTCATTTACGATATAACATGTGAATTCAAAAGTTAATGAATTAATATGGGGCCAAATATGACTTTTGCTTGTCCCATAAATAAAACCCATTTTCTAGATATATTTATAACTGTAATATTTCTGTGGCATTGTTGTTTCTATACAAGCCTCCTCTAAACTTTATTGAAAATGTTATAAAAACATTCTTTGCTCTATCTTGCTTAGACTGCCATTCTTACCCATTACTGGTAACTTACAAGTATAGTAAGTTAAACCATATTGGTACAGGAAAAGGTCAGTAGTGTTACCTGACACATTTTCTTCATGTTTTCTGAAATATTTTTCCTCCTATATACATTATGTTTTGGTTTGCCGAACATATTGTACATACACATCACCAAGTCAGTGTCAGTTGCTCAGGAATTATTGACAGCTGAAATGTACCATAAACAGATCTTAGAGTAGCTTGCAGTGTAAGTTATATTCTGATGATGTGGGCATTTAAGTGGGAGCTGTGATAACTCTGGGACAGAGAAGTTAATCTTTTTTTTTATTATTATTTTGTTCTGCTTCAGTACATCCAGTCTCCTCATTTAAGGTGTTACAGATTATTATTTTAGCAACTAATCCATGGCTTTTCTCCATATTTTTGATTGTGAGATGAAATAGCATTTAATCAATGTATTTACTCTCACGATGATTGTGGTTGCAAAGGTGTTCATTGGTTGTAAGTTTCAAGTGCTTATAACTTTGAAGGAGTTACTCTGTAAGCCAACATTTTATGCACTCTTTGTTAGCTCATGGGTGAGGCTGCTCAAATTTGCGATGAGTTAGAATAACTTTTTGCTTAGAATTTCACCAGCTTGCACACTTTAAAGCCTTCCGTCCTGATAAACTCATATACAGTAGCACATAAAAGATAATACATTTGCTATAGTTTTATCCTCTGATAGATAAGGTATTTTTCCTACATGTAGAAATACTGAAGTTAAAAGAGAGAGGATAGTTGTAATGCACTTTATTGGATGAATTATTATAATAGAATTGCAAACGAAAAAAGTGTTCAAAAGCAGGAAAGAGGAGTGAACAGAAAAAAAATAACTCCTGCCACTGGGGTAATAAGGACTAAGAAAAAGCAAGCTGACAATAAAGCTATTTTAAATATTTCTCTGATTGAGTATCTGCATGATCAATTAAGTGTACACAGATGACATCAGCATGATTAGTACAAGGTATGAGGAAAGGAACCAAAAGGGTGAAGGCAAGAAAGATTAAATTACATAACTCCCACTGTTTTGTATTCGTTCCCCCTCTCATTAGCTTTAATTTTTGGAAAAAGCAATATGAGGTTGAAAGTAGCAACAATTTCATTTTAAATTTGTGGAAATAAATCAAATTATGGAAGTAACTTGAGTTTTCTGATTTCTGCTTGATCTGAAAAACTCCTTTAAATTCTTTGTCTTATCCCATAAGCATTTTATTGCCAGAGCTTTCAGCAGAAAAGCTTTCTGAATGCTTAAGTAGGCTTGTTCACCATTCAAATGTGCAAGGTGCTGACATTGGGAAACAGGGCTCTTCCTTATCTCTCTCTCTCTCTCTTTTTTTTTTTTTTTAACGGGGTGGTACAATCAGCATTCAAAGAATGTCAGAGAAAGGGAGAAAAGAGTTTGTAGCCTATAGCGACATGTTAACCAAAATGTTGTTCACTGAGGGGGAAGATGAAGTTATGAATCCTCACAGGTTAAGAGTGGGGCTGAGCCTGAGTGTTTTCTGTGTTTGAACAGAGGATTTCAACAACCTTTTCAAAGCTTTAAAGAAGGGAATACTCTTTAGAAAAGGCTATCAGAATCTAATTCTGGGATCAGGTTTTGGAATCTCCAGGTGAGTTAAAGTACTAACCTGTGTAAAGCAGTAATTCTGGAGATACATTTTTTCCTTCTTTAGTCTCTCTTATTTTAATGGCACCATATTCTAGCACTGATTAATGGTTCTGATTTACTTAATTCTTCCCAGTTACTACACAGATTTTTGATACCCTTTTCAGAACATTGACTAGTCTCTGGGCCCAACCTTTATAGCTGGTTGCTGATACATTTGGAACAAAAAGTATATGGTCTACTATAATTCTGCTTCTTCTTTTAGAAATAAACTTTTCTTTGTACATTGTAAATATATAGTACCAAAATCTTTTTTTTTTTTTTTTTTTTTTTTTTTTTTTTTTTTTTTTTTTTTTTCTTTTTTTAGTTTCTAGAAATAGGCTTCATCTAGCACTTAAGTTGCTGGTATGTAATGAAGTATTAGGAACTGGTCCTTGAAAGTCTGACTTTATCCTTTCTCTTCAGTTTAACCTTGAATTTAAATGTTCCATTTCCTCACAAGCCAGTCTATAAGCAATTTAGCTTGTGAAGTTTTGTGAATTTTAAGCTAGAAATCAGATCTTTGTTCCAAAGGTATTCCAACAGATGCTGCTGACTCTTGTTTTAACTTAGCTAGACTCCAGCTGATTCCTTCTGTCATTTCTACTGTGTCACTGAAATCCCCTGCAAGATGAAGGAAACAGCCCAGTGACAGCAGTATTTGTGACAGTCAGTATCCAGAAAACAGATGCCAGGTGAAACCCCTTCACTGTGCTCTCAGAAACTTCTAGCTGTGAAATGCATCTTCTGGCCACGCTCTTCCAATTCGTGCTAGCAGAATCTGTTCAAGGTTAAAAGGTACAGACCTCTAAGCCACAGTTTGTTCTTGGCTTTGGCTCTGTGCAAGAGGCAAATAGCAGATGCTGCAGCCTCATGATGCTGCACGTGAAAAGCTAGCATGGCATGGTAAGCAGCAGTAAAAGGTAATTCATGTGGCTGCATGCAAAACAGAAACACCTTCATAAAACTGAGAGGTACGGCAGCTGGTTCTTAGGTCAGGGTTAATTCCATGCTTCCTTTTTGACAGTGAAGAAAAATTTGCTACATGTAAGAGAGTATCCTTTTTATTTTGTTTTGTTTTTAAGAAAAAAAAAAGTGTTAAACTCTTTTAGAGCTAAAATCTAATACAACTTAAGTAAAGAGTAGTTTGGTCCAAGGACTTATCATCCATCATGAAGTTTAAGTGCGTCATCCACATGGAAAAGGAAAAGTCTGGTGGTTTAGCACTAGGGCATAAAAGCAGAGTAGGGAAGAAATTTCATTGCACTAGTCATTGTCTACCAACATTTAGATTTTATGCCACAGCTTTCATGAACCTTTGTATTTTTACCAAATATTGGTCTCAGGCTTGAGATACTGTTCATAATAACTTTGACCAACTATAACATTACGGGTGTCTGTTGGCTGGTATGGCCTAGCAAATCAACCTCTTGACATTCTGTTTTAACACAAATTTGAATGTCAAACTATATCCTTGTTTTGGCTGTTAATTTGGAAATTAATATTTAAAAATTCCTCCCTGTGCTGATAAATGTTTTCCTCTATGGTGACATCTGCCAAGATTGTAAGGTATGGAGCCCATATTTAAACACAAGACAGACTGGAAATGGTGGCCTGCCTGCATGCCCAGGAGCACTTTGTACCATCAGTCACAATATTTTGTAACATTTTCTTTTAATAATTTTAAGCAAAAAAAAAATCTATCTCATTTGTTCACATGTTCAAATCTCATCTATTATTAACTTTCATTGCATTCATTCTCTGAATATTGTTTCCAGATCAAATATTCAGTAAAAAAATGGGGAGAAGATTTGGAACACTGGAGGTCCTACTTTCTTGTAGCTTATATTTCTGCTCACTTGCATTTTATCAATTTTATAAATAAAGCTGCAAGTTATTCTCCTATTTACATTTATCTACAGTAAGGAGCTCTATCACTGACTCACTTTTATCAAGCATATTTTTCTGTGTAATTCACAGAATTGTAATAAAAATGTGAAATCTACTCTGTGTGCAGATTGGAAGAGTTTGTCTGGTTGTAGAAGCAACAGGAAAGGGAAGCATAATTAAGAATGGCAGTGGAGACAATGCCTAAAGCAGCAGGTCAAGATCACAAGTTGGCACAAAACACTCCTGGAAAAAAAACAAGACTGCCTCCATGTGATGAAAATCAAAATCAGACTCTCAGACACAGGCTATCCTTCCTAAGATATCAATGGAAAGGGAAAGGACTGGAGCTGGAGCTCTGATTACTCCCTCTGTCTCTAGAAAGAAAGAAAAAAAAAAAAGAAATTCAAATGACTCTGAAAAGTAAGATAGGATGGAAAAAAGACTGTTGTCCCTGCGAGCACCTTGAAGGTACAACAGATATTTCCAAATGCTACACGACAGTCAACTTAAGAAACTACAAAATACAGGTTGTACTAGAATAGTTCAAAAAAAGAAATGCCTTTGCTGTGAATTTGCGGTAAGTTAGAGCTCTTGGAGATGGGTATATTCGTACCTGTGAGTCTTGGCAGTGGAGTGTGAAGGGAATTGGTTTTCTTTTTTAAGATCCAACTCCTCTTCTTCAGGGTCATTTTCCTTAATTTATTGGTGCAAATGTGGGATTTTGAAAAGTGTGGAGTTTGATGAGTGTTTTCAGCAGGTAAAACCCAACTGAATCCTGACAGCCTCTTAGCTGTTGTTAGGAACAGCAGTGGGATCTGCAAGCTGAGGCTGCTCTTAGCTAGAAGACACAAATGTACGATATGAATAGACAGTAATTTGGATTATCTCTTTGTTCCCCTTAAACATCGGTAAAAGGAAACTCCTTGAAATAAAGCAAAGGCATTATGCTTTGCATTATAATATCTTTTCTTCCATTTTAAGTTGAAGACTTTATTTTGTACATTACTGAGGTCCTATTGTAAGAAAAAGGCTAATTTAGCTTTGCAACTTCTGACTCTTTTTAAAGGTTAACCTTTTGAAAAGGAAGCAGCTTGACTGTCCCTTTTGAATTGTTATCCCGTGAAAAATTGTGTGTGGGAGTTGTTAATCTATTGAGAAAAATCTATTGCTGATATCCTTAGCACTTCAATATCTGGTTGTCAGTTTTGCATTTTTCTTGCAGTTACCGTTTTATTCACAATAACTACATGTCATTATTTTTCTGGCCTCATGTATTTTATCTGTTGTAAATTCCTATATTCATTTTTATCTTTCATCTTCAGAACATCCTGTTTTATTTCTCTGATTCTCAGTAATATTTTGCCATTGCTACACTATGCATTCATTGATTCTTTACTATAAATAACCTTCCAATTTCATCATGGAAGTCCTGTGGAGATGCATGCCTTGCAATTATACCCTTGTAGAGAGATATCTGTCCCTCTCAGACAGAATGTATAAAAGACTCTAATATAAATATAATGTGATACACATTTTAATTTGTTTTTGAGCTCAATAGGGGCCCTTATCCTACATCCTTTGTACAAAAAGCAGTGGTACCGGACAGTTTAACAGGTTATAAATTATGATACCTTGGTATGAATACGTATTTTGGGATTGCTAACTGAACACTTGTAAGCAGCGAAAGAGTAGGATAGGCATGGTTATCTACTATTTTGCCTTATCTACTTTCCAAAAATATTGATCCTAATCTCTCAGAGCCTGTAGTCTCCTTCACTTCAGTGAAATTGTGCCATTTATCTCTAATTTACTTCAGTTTAGGGGTCAGGGAGCCAGAAGACAGTTATACAACTGCTGGACCTTGGATCACAGCCCTGAGTGCCAATAACAGAAGGGAAGAAAAACATCTCTGGAGGTGATGGAAGAGCACAGCAATGGTGATGCTGCACCCCATGATACTGGAGCAACCCTCCTGGCTCATCAGAGGCCTGAACCCAGAGCAGGTCAAGAGGGAGGATGCACCTCCCCAACTATGGGACTGCCTACGGTACAACTTCATGAGTGGAGGAGTCAGCAAGGGTGTACTTGCCTGTCGAATGTGTGTATTGGCTGAGGGGCTACTACCATTTGAAGGGGCTTAGGGTTAGGCTGATCAGACTGATTACACTGATCAGACTCCCCGGTGAAGCACCAGGGAGGGTAAAAAATTGATGGAATCTTCACTGAGTCCCTATATAGATGTCCTGGGCTACAGGACATCTAAGGTGTAACTTTAGGGGTAACCAAAAGTTTGTCCTCTGCTACTGTCTACATGAACTGTAAAAATGGGTGGAGCAGTGCTCTTTATTTTCTCCATGTCTCAACTCTGGTAACTCCTCCCAGGGAAGCCACCCACACAGAGTTGGAGTAACTGAGATGTCTAAGAACAGCTTGCACAAATGGAGTACTTCTGTGAATTATAAAAAACTTCAGGAAAAGCAAGGAAGATGATAAGGAAGGTTTCCCTCTATGGTAGAGAGAACTTGGGCCTATCAACTCTTCTGTGGGATGCACCCATCAGTGAGTGAGTAGACTCATCAATGGTTTATGGTTTATGAACTAAGGAGAGGCCAATGAGGGTGATAACAGGATTGAACTGTTTCAGATCACCAGATCAGAGTAAGGAAGTGTGCAAAGACTTCTTTAACACGTAAGGCAGTCTTGGGATGAGAGATTCATGCTCTTGCAGGACTGTAACCTCTGACATCTGCAAAAGGGCAACACAGCGGAGACTTCTGGAGGATGTTGGGGATAATTTACTAATATAGATAGTGAAGACACCAAAAAGAGGTAATGCACATCTGGGTCTGCTCTTCACTGGCAATGGAAAAGATGCTTGGATTGGGCAACTGATCTCAGCTTTTACTGTAGTGCCCATGAAACCGAAGTGGCTGTGAAGGCGAAGGTACTGAGAGAGTAGCAGAATGTATATCTGGGGCTTTAAACAGACTTCAGCTTGCTCAAGGAATGGATAGATCGCCTGGTCCAAGTTCTGTGTAAAAGGGAGCCTAGAGGAATTTATCCAGAGTGTACAGAAGATTAACTAATACATAACAATGAACATTAACTAACTCAGCTTCAGAAAAGCTTTTGATACTGACTCCTACTAAAAAGGTGGAGTCTAGCTGGCTAAGCACGAGCTCCACGTCTGGGCTCAGAGGGCTGTGGTTAATGCATCATTATCTACCTGGAGACCTGTGACAGGTGGTGGAGGTCTGTAAAAAATGAAGTGCAGTGGGACCTAAATTGGGACCTGACCTGTTTAAGCACTTTATTAATGATCTGGAGGAGGTAATGAAGGATATTTTCACCAATTTTGTACATGATAGTACTTTAGCAGGGTGAGTCAATATGCGTAAAAATAAGAGCTGTCACCCAGAGGAACCTAGTAAAACTGTAGGATTGGGAAGAAAAGTCTCATGAAATGCAACAGGGACAAATACCAAGGGCTGTCCCTGAGCAGGAAGCACCAGCGCAAGGACACAGGCTGGGGACTGGTTAGGGGTATTTCTGCAGGAAAAGATCTGGGAGTCCTGGCAGACACAAGCTGATTACAAGCAAGAGTTTGCCCCAGCCGCAAAAATGGCCACAGCGTAGCAGGAAGTAGTTGTGGTGACATAGCCAGGACATTGAAGGGAGGGACTGTCTCTCTCTGTTCAGCATTCATGAGATCCCACCTAGATACTCTGTTCAGTTTTGGGGTCCTCTGGTATAGAAAGACACTGAGCAGCTGCAGAAAGCCCAAAGGAGGGCCAAAATAGCCGTAACTGGAGAACCTGACCTATGACGAGAAGATGAGAGAATGAGGCTTGTTCAGCCTGGAAAGTGACAGCCTCAGGACAACCCAGTACGGCTTGGACCTACCTGACAGAAGGTAGGAAAGATGATAAAACAGGCTCTTTCAGTAGTAAATGGTTGGAAGAGGAGCTGATGAACATAAGTTGAAACATGAATTTTATTCAGCACACAAGGAAAACTTTGTCATCCTGAGGACAGCCAAGCAGCAGAAAAGTCTGCCCAGAGGCCTTAGAGTCCCTTTCCTTCAAGGTTTCCAAAATCCAATTAGACAAAGCCCTGAGCAACCTGGTCTGAGCTCTTGTTTTCAGCAGGAAGATGAACGACAGATTTCCTGAAATCCATTTCAGCCTGAATTATTCTTTGATTCAAATTACCCAGTAAACTGGAGCTACTGGATGGCATTTCCTGCCATCTGTATTCTGCTAGCAGAATAGTCACCAGCAGAGCAGCCATCACCATTTTGCTGTTCCTAAGATTGCTTTGCATTAGGGATGTGATGGATCCACTTTATTTAGGAGATCAAAAGAAAAACTGAAAAGCTATTCTTTGACAAATACGCATATGAATAATTAACACTCTCAGTATGTTAAATTGTGCTACAGCAGGAAGATTTGGCAGGCAGCTAACAAGTTAAAATGGCTAATGCTGCTGACATGGTAGCTGGAACAATGATCTGTGGTAAATGCAGCACTAACAACATGTTTGCCTGGCAACCAATGAAAAACCTTCAATTACTTCATTAGCGCAAGAATAATTGTTAATTTTAATCTGTCATCTTTAAGTTTTAACTCAGGTTTCATTACAAGTCTTGCTCTATGTAAGGATTTAGTTAGTTTTTCCTTTTGAAGAAAACTCACTATCTAATGAGCAAACAAAACCCCCCTTCTAGATCTGCTTTCATTCTAGCAAGTGTGCAGACTGTGGCTCATTGATAAAGTACACTGGAATTTACAATGCCCACTGATTACAAAGCTAAACAAAACAAAGGGACACAATGTGTCTTTACACTGTGTCTTCCAAATGGCTGTTTTTGAAAAATTGCTGTGGTGGATATTCACAACTGGAACACTGTGTTTTTTTGAAAAGACATGGAAGAGAGTAAGGAAAATCAGCACTGCATTCTGTTCTAGAAAACTGTCAAAAGAGAAGTTTTAACACCTCTCTAGACCATGGATATGTTACTTGTTATCATCCTCCACACAGTTTCAAAGATTTGGAGTATAGACCACAATGTATTTTCCTGCTTTCTCAGCCACCAGCATTTACATTAGCCAGCAAGTCTCCAAACTCATGAATTCTTTTAAAAGTCAGAACTGAGAATAACCATAACTTGAAAAAAAGCACTGAACACCATGAGGTTCACATGGAAGAGATATTGGCAGCACTGATTTTCATTTTGTAGGCATGCTTGTATTTCAATACTGATCTAAGAAGCTGAATAAGTGAATAAAATTATTTATGAAATGTTGATTAAAATACTTAAGTTTGTATTAAAGTGCATCACATTTCAAATTAAAGGATGCGTTGATGTCTTAAGCTTCAAAATAGGAATCTGATACTTGTGGATTTTCTACAAATTTTAATATAGACTGAAAATAATCTTAAGTTTTTCATTGCTACCTATACCTTTATACTTGTATTCTTAAAATACAGAATGTTTTGCTCCATCATACTGTTGGATGAGGATCCATGTATAAGTACAGTGTAGTGAACTAAACCCAAGCTAGTCAATTGACTAGTCATTCAATGTTTGGGGTTTTCTTTTGTTTGGTTGGTTTGTTGTTTTTTGTTTTGTTTTTTGTTTTGTTTTTTTATTTTTTGTTTGGCTTTTTTTTTTTTTTTTTTTTTTTTTTTTTTTTTTTTTTTTTTTTTTTTTGGATGCATTTCTTTAGTTTGGGCTTTTAATTTGGAAGATTTTATTTTTTTTTGAGACATTTTCTCTACTGACATGCTCTTTACTTCCAACTACTAGCAAGCACAATTCTTTAGTTCAGAAATATCTACCACATTATTTGGGCTATGCTGTTACTCTTTTATCAAATGTAAAATAGAATGAATTACGTACAGCTGTGGAATTAACAATTACTTGTTGCCTTACTTACACACATCTTGTGCACATTTAAGTACTCTTAAAGGCATTATTCCAGCTGTTCTGGAGTAAGTTCAGTTGCTGCAATGCTTTTGGCATTTCTCTTCGGAGATCTAAATTGTTCCATTTCAAAAGAATTTAAATTTCTTGAACATTTATTTAAAATGTAGACACACGTAGAAAAGCATCCATGCATTAGTGTACTTGAGTGTCAACTCGCTGTAACCTGGCAGTCAATGCACAGCAGTGCACAGAGTGTGTGCACATTTTCAAGACTGCCAGATATACGAATTGGCAAAATGTTCAGCACTAGCTTTAGCATTTAAAAGAAGCATTGCATGACTAATGAGAATAGGGGAGCAGTGTTAAAAGTAGAGATTAGCACCAAGGGAGACAGAAGAGAACTGTTTCTTGGCAACAGGACCAGAATCAGTGGTATGTTAGCTGGAATTTCTGCAGATTAAATTTCCAAGGTACCCTTTCAGCTGTCTGTTGAAGGCAAAACAGGAATTGTTTATATTTTGTAGTTAGGTTATTGGCAAATTCAGCATGTTTTACAAGTTTAATTCTTTCTCATTTGGAAATCAGCCCTACAAAATCATAGACTTTCTATCACTCATCAAATGAGGAAAAAATAATATGGACACAATCCACTCAAATTGATTTTACTGAAATGTGGCTATATTTTTTTTTAGAGGGAAAAATTACTTTTTATTGTTTTTCCAATCTTTATGGCATATGAACAGCTTTGAAACAGTGGAGATATTTAGTGTAAAGGAGGGCTTGGTTTTGTGTTCTTTATTCTTTTCTCCAGAAAAAAAAACAAAAAAACAAAAAAACTATTTTAAGTGGTAAAATTATAGGATTAAAATATTATAGCCTTTGAGTACTGGTCCAGAACTGAAAAGTTTGTTGAACATACAGAGCCTCCAAACGACTACAGGGGAGGCTACAAAACCTGGATTTAATACTGCATTTTCATGCCAGGAAAAACGTCAGAACAAAGCAAATGATGAGAGATCTGATGAATATGGATGCCATGTAAGCATTTTTTTCCAAAATCCTAGCATTCAGAAAAGAGTATATTGAATTTTAATTTAATATAAAAAAAAAAAAAATCTGAGTGGGTAAGAACAGCTATTTTTGAGGAAAAAATGTTAACTTTTTTATCAAGTCATCTATTTTTGTAGAATCTGAAACATCTGAGCATCCTTTCATACCATCAATATCAAACAATCCTATGGTAATAGGACCAAGGAAAATAAAACTTCTGGCATATCAAAACCAGAAAATATGTGGGATGAAACCCTCCCAAAATTAGTGTTAAATAAACCCCAATCTCTTCTGGCTTTATTTTTACATCATAAGCCTCTTGAGCTATCACTCTTTTAGAAAATTATCTATAAATGAGTAAAGAACAATCAAAATTACTTGCTGTTGTCATTACAGCTCTGAAAACTGATTCAGTTCATTCTATTGCAAGAAAATGTATACCAAATTAGTATGTAACAAGTTGCAATTTGAATCAATTTAATCAATCTATCAAGATAACAATTCCACTTAAAAATCAGTTTCACCTGCTAAGGTCATTAATGAGGTGAATCTCATCACTATTCATTAGACATCACTCACCATATTCCATAAGATCTCTTACAACATTAAATGGGTGATTAGGCTCCAGTGGAAGATATTTCCTGTGGAAGAATCATTATGATTCATTTCTCTTTCTGTCTCTTTATTATGCCTTCTGTCCACTAACATATGTGTGAGGCTCCTCTCCTTGTTAATGCCGTTTTCCTTGTTCATACAGTATGCTGAAAGGAATGCTATTTCAAACCAGTGAAAAGACAGTAAAAGCTTTCCCTCTTCATTAACCAACACCACAAAAAGAACCCCAACCCCCTCCAAACAAGCACAACTCCCCTCACAATACCTGAAAAATTCAAGCAGCCTTTGTTCAACTGCTACTAGCCTAATTACATATCCAGAGTTAATAACTCAAGAGGGTTGAGTGTTACAACTCTTGACAGACCAGTTGTAAAACCTTAAGGTCATTTTCAGGTGTTTCAGTTTTTTGCCAAGATCATAACCTGAATGTTGCACCACTGCAGAATATTCTTGACCAAAAGCCATGGTGAATTATGTCTCCTTATTTTAATTTTATCTGCCTGTGGATTTTTGTACGTTTGCTTTTTCAGCAAATCCATTTGGAAACTTGTTATGATTATTGGATTTTTGTACAGGGATTTTAAAAAGGTTGCTAGGGTTTTGATTTGCACTTTTTGTAACACTGTAATATTTCTTAACTCCACTCTGTCAGATCTCAGAAAATCTCTAATGGATGTTCCATCATATGTTAGGGTGAGGACTTCTGGGTGAAAGCAGACACAAAGAAACACAACTTGCTTCAAAGCATGATGACTGACTGCCCAGTGGATGGACCTCCAGATTTTGAGATTACTTTGTAGCCTACATCTCATAGAGGGTTCTTTGGGTTTCCTTTTGGGTTTGGTTTTTTTTTTT
>VZRP01001681.1:15734-77754 GCA_013397995.1 Malurus elegans | reverse complement strand
TTTTTTTTTTTTTTTTGTTTTTTTCTATTAAAACTTATATTAAACTTTGTGATTAAGATTCTAGTGGTCTACTAAAAAGAAATAAAGGATTGAAATTATTTTGAAGATAGACAAATGCAGTCAAAATTTCTGTTGAACAAAGCAACTAGTTAGTTGCACTGATTTTGGGGACCCTCTGTCTTCTAGTCAGTGATGAGCTAACAGGCTTCAGGCAATACAGATCTTTTTGACAGCATGTATAAAAATATATTACATTAATTTTAATGAATAGTTTTAGGTTTTTTGTTTTGTTTTTTTTAAAGAACAAACAAACAGGAAAAATGCCCCTAATTTGTAATAAGACTAGTGAATAAATAGGGAAATCAGCTATCTTAGGAATGCCTTCTTTTTTTCTTGTAAACCATAGCCATTTTCTCTGCACAGATAAGGAGGAAAGAATAGAAAGGGAAAAAAGGAAAAATTCTTAACTTTCTTTTCCTTAATTTGTCAAATATATTAAAGCAGTTACTCACATTAGTGTAAAATGGAAAAATCACAACTGTTTCTTTCTTTAATAATTTGAGAAAGTTAATCTGGTCTTGTTAAGAGAAAATTATTGGACGTGGAAAGTCAAAATATCAAAATATTGCTACATGTGATCCTTCCACCTAAAACAAACACAAGCATGAAGAGGTCCAAATTAGCAGCCCTCTGTGAGTCTTTCCTTCTGCTCTGATATACCGTGGAAAGGGAAGCCATGTATTCCTGTTATGCAGCGCTGCCATTGTCAGTAATGCTGCCATTTTCATAAACTCTGCATTGCATCTGAAAGGCCTCAGCACTGAGATCTCTCCTTCTTGCTCTGTCTGTACCTTTTTCACCTGACTGTAGCTTTGTTTTACTAAATTAAGCTATGACCAAGGGTTTTTAATTTGCCAAGTGTCTATGAAAAATTTCCTTTGCTTTTTAAAATTTTAATCTTGTATGTTGCAAACACAATTTTACGTGGAATATCTCTTTATTGCTGCTATCTATTCAAAATAAGTTTCTTACAACTCTAAAACAATAATGGAGTGTAGAAAAATGCAGGTCTGTTATGATTGTAGTGGCCCTGAGAAGTGGAGACACAAGATGTGTTGTCTAGGAGTAGAGGCATATGATAAGAAGAGAGGGGACAGAAGCTGGAGATCCCACATCTACCAACAAATTACCAGTGGTCAAACAAATGCAAACCCAGGGCTGGCACAACTGATGTTCGGGACAACAAAGAGAATACAGAAATAGTATCTGATGTGTAAAATCCACTATATGTAGTAAATTTGGATACAGCATGGTGCTGTAAAACAATGAAGAATGACAAATGTAGAAATGTGTGTTAAGAAAGCCACTTTCAGCAGGCTACAATACCAATCTCAAGACCCAGAGGAGCAGAGGTAAGGAGAATAGCAGAAAATGAGGATAGAAATGGAAAGTGTTAGCAATATTATTATTGATATTGAGAATCTTTCTACATAGAAGTATTGTAATTCTTATTATTTCTGTACTTCTCTAAAGGAGTGGACCAATAACTTTGAAGCATTTAAAATATAAGAAGTACAGATAGATAGATCAGATAGATAGGTAGATAGAGTAGTGCTTTTTCTTTGCCTGTAAACATGATATTGAGCAAAATAAAAGAGAATCATTCTCTTGGGAATTTCTGTTTTTTTCAGACCTCTCATCTGTTAGCAATCCCTTCACAGAGATTTGCAGTTGTTGCACTGATAAGTCATGAGGAAATAATTGTTGTGCTTAAGAATATTTTTCAGTAATTTGCATAGTTTTATAGTACATACTTAGGAGTTATAGACAACATTTCTCTTCTGAATATGGGCTAATCCGAAGGATTTCTTTTATACTGTTTCACAGATTAATATTTGCTTTTTCCATGTGTACTTGTATTTGACTATTCTGTAGAAAGTTTACATCATCTGGATGTGAAATGTGCTATACATAATCTGTAACCTGGGCAATAGATAATGCTTTTGTATTTAAACTATAAGATACTTACAAAAGCAACTGGGAAATCTTGGTGGAGGTGTTTGTTTCAAAAGGTACTTCACAGAATCACAGAGTATCCTGAGTTGGATGAGACCCACAAGAACCATCGAGTCCAACTGCTGGCCCTGCACAGCCCATCCCCAGGAGTCACATTATGTGTCCAAGAGCATTGTCCAAATGATTCTTGAACTCTGTCAGTCTTGGTGTCAGATAATTTCTTTAGGGAGCCTGCTCCAGCACCTATCCATGCTGGGTGAAGAACTGTTTTATGAAATCCAACCTAAACTGCCTCTGACACAGTTTCAGGACATTCCCTTGGGTCCTGGTAAGGAGACAAAATAGAATAGTGCCTGCTCCTCCACTTCCACTTGTGAGGAAGCTGTGGACAAGGATGAGGTCTTCCCTCAGTCTCTTCTTCTCCAGGCTGAACAAGCCAAGTGACATAAGTATGATTTCTCCTGCTGGAGGGGGTCTGGGCCTCTGTCAGACCTGCTCCCTAAAACCCTCTCTCTGGCCTTTGGAGCAGCTCAAGTCACCTGTGTCATGCCAGAATGGGTTTGAAATGTGAAGGCTGACTGGCAAAGTAGTTGTCAAAGTAAATGAATGCATTTAAAAAAAACCCACTACTTAGTCTCAACAAATACAAGAGCTCTGCTTCAGTCTGTTTAGACCATTTGATATCAATTTGCATGTCTAACTGCAAGTGGCCAATTGAATCTATGAAAAGACTTCTACTTTACCCTTCATCTCTCATAACACAAAATTCTTTAAAAAAGGCTGTTTCTAGCTTGTCAGCCACTTCACTGGAAAAGAAAGTGTTCTGAGCACCACTTCATGGCCCATGTCTAAGGCAGAACAAAAGAATTAACTGTCCTTTAGACTGCTCCTTGACTTGGCACATGCATCCAGCACTTGTGCACGTTTTAGAACCACTAGTTTCATACTGAAGATCAATTTTCTTCAAACAAAACATCAAAGTAATATAAATAGAAACACATCACAGCTTAAAAACTGTTGTTTTGTTTTGGTTTTTTTTTTCCCAAGAGTTTTTTCATACCGATGTGTGTAATGTCTATATATGTCTCATAAAATACATACATCACCAGGTGCACCCACAAGCACAGAGCAACAAAGTTGGTAGTCCAGACTTTGTATTTGTGCATAGTATTTTGTTGATTTATTATATGCAATCATTCTTTTACTAACTAAACCTAACCCAGTAAGCATTTATCTTTGAGGAATTCTGTTTCTGCTTGTCCTTCAGTTCAACATCTTGAATGTCATTGCTCCTTGAAACAGGCTGTTCAGCGTTGCTTAGTGAGGGGATTTTTTGCTGTCACTTTCTTATTATAAGTAATTGTATCTGTCTTTCCATGTAGATGTTGAAAGCTGTAATTCCTCCTACTTAAAAATTGTTCCTACTCTTACTAATTGACAAGTGCCCTTATCCAAGAAAACCCTGTTTTTCATATTCAAAAGTACCATGTGTAACTGTGAATGTATACTGTAAGACTGGCAGATTTCTAGAGGTTCACTGTGAATGAATTCATCAACAAACAGCAACACCTTTGACTAAACTGCTTGTGGTTTTTTTTTGTTTTTGAATGTGATTTGGTGTTTTAAAAATGTCACCAAACTGCCAGGCCGTGTATTGATTGTATGCTTTTCTCTTTACATGTGCCAGTTGCTATTCTATTATGTTGTGGCTCAGGTGGATGATTCAGCTCTTTCTTTTCCCTCAATAGTTAACTGCAATTTTGACATAGTGTGAGACATTGGGGTCAACCCTTTGGACTTGTTAGAAATAACGAATGAAAGATGATTCCAGGCTCAGGTGGAACTGTATTCTCATGGAAACTATATAATCTGTTTTATTTGTAACCTTAGATTTAATTAGTTGTAGTTTTTGACTAACTTCTCAAAGGTATTTTTTTCTCTCTCTTTTTATATGAAATTTTTATGAAATTAATCTCTTCCAGGTATGTGTAGGTAATATAAATCTTTGTTTATAAAAGTCTGGACTGTAGTATTGTGACACTCTCCACATGCATTTACATATTTCTTCCAGGACTGAAGTTCTACTTGAGACAGTTGCTGCTTTAATATTGAAAATGCATCTGGAGATATACTCTGTTCCCATGATATTGAGCAGTCCTTGGAAATGTTTCTGATAACCTCCGGGTCCATTTTTTCATCTTTTTTTTTTTTTTGCTCTTGCTTTGATTTTGTTCACCTATAACCCTGGTCAGATAAACTGGAGGCAATAACTGCATATGCAGTCCTAATTATGAAGATTTCATTCAGTATTTACAGTATTTATGTCAGTTTTTTATTATTCATTAGAAAGAAAATGTATTTCTGCCATCCTGTGATATAAACAGCTGCCCACTAATTAAAAAAGAATCATAAGGGAAAGAGTTTCTTTTACTTGATTTTGACAATCTTTTTTTTGGCCATCACTTTTTGTTATAGACTTTTACATAAAGTGGTTGGAAAGTGCATGCACATGAATCAAGAACAGTGTGATGTCATGTTTTGCAGCGATGTCTAAGAAAGCTAAAAATGACAAAACGACCACCCCTCAAAAAAAAGAAAACTAAACTCCAAAACACAGTACTCAGTTGGACCTTTCTGATGTGCCTTGCTTTTCCAACATCACTCATGAAGACATTGAGCAATAAACATACAGGAACAGAAGTCACAAAGGTTTTGCTGAAAACATGATTTTTGTCTAATGCAGATGTCTTTAGCCTGCACTTCATTACAATACCTATATTGCTGCATTTGACAGTACCAGCATGGGGTCACTTCTGTATCTTGTCGTTTTTGGTAGCAAATAACCAAGACAGTCAGGTAAAAAATACTATCCTGCATCAAGCTAGAAAAATGAAAGTAAAAGACTATTTTACATCTAACTGGATTTTTGGAACCTGAAATATTTTTAAAATTAAAATGAAGTAAAATTTTAGCATTCATGTAAAAGGCTGGTGAGTGCAGAATAAGAAAATTATTTTCACTTATAACTTTGTATTAAGCTGATTTCTTTTCCATTTCTAACAGTAGGAAAAGTGGATTACCTGCCTGATGATATTATACTGAGGTGCATTATCTTTAAAAACTAAAGCACATTAAAACAAGAACCTTTCTTTTGTTTTTTGGTTTCGGGGTTTGTTTTTTTTTTTTTTAATTAAAGGTACAAATTTGTTTTCCTGTTTTTAGGGTGAGGCCAAAATATCTTTTCAGTATATGTGTTAAAATGTCAGAAAAGCTCAGCTCAAGTTCTCATTCAACAATTTGATATTGACATGCATTTTCTGGCTCCTGTAAATAAATTACTCCTTCTCCTAAGTATCAAGTGTTTTTATAGAAAAAAAATAAATCATTAAAGACAAAGAAACAGAGTATACTATCAAGAACACCATCTAGATGGATTCAGGTAAATGGCTACCTACACCATTATCCTGATATTTAATGGTTCACTTATTTTCCAGAATATCCTGTTGCATGGTGTCTGAAATATCAAAACAAATGTACGGATGTAAACCTGTGTTCACTGAAGTCTGCCAGACCTCAAGACAAAGAGATATCTCCTAGCAGTTTTCAGCTGTTACGTGCCACATACCTTTATGGTGAGTTTCAGAGCTGGATGAAATGTCTGATTTTTCTGACTACAAATGGAATAATTGTACGTTCCACTTCTATAATCTTCTTGGTGTCTAGTGTAACTCAATGCAGTTACTTTATCTCTTGTATTGCTGAGAAGAATTTAAATTCTGGTGCAAGTTTATTCAGCTTTTTCCTATTGAGACAACACAGTGAAAAGTAGAACTCTTTCACAGAAGTTCTTTTGCAAAGATCTGCTCCTTTTCCATTATGCAAGTACCTCTTCCTGACTGATACTAATTATTGCTATGACTGAGGTCAAAGTAATTATTTTGTTTAGATTTTTTTAAAATGTTTTTACGCATATAGATCAACAGATTCAGGTCCATGCTGCACAAAGAAAAACTTCAACTCAGTTTCCCTCTTCCTCATGCTGATTAAAGGAGAGATTATCTCACTATCTTCACTGTTTTAGGAAAGCTGACATGTGTTTTAGCTCTCAAAATTTCCATACACACCTCTGCCTCTGCTGGAGTCCTTGTCATCAAATGTATCTTAAAGCAACATCTGGACTTCTTTGTTTTGTTATGAAAAGATAATGAGGGTCTGAGCACATAATTTACCTTCACCTTTACTCTGGGTTGTGAATCCTGGAAGTATCTGCTCTCGTAGGTGAGCCCTGAGATTATTGTCACTGCACTGAGTAAATAAGCATGTCATTATGTGAACCTTTGCTGTTTTGAAGAATACCAAGTTCTTTCTTTTCCTTCCTTTCTTTCTTTCTTTAAGTAAATGAAAGCTAGTGTAAATACTCCTGTGTTCTCTGTAGACTCCTCAAAGAAATTAATCTATTTCAGGTCTCAGTTTCAAGCTTGATGCTGTGAAAAGACATATTTTTTAAATTGCATACCCTAACATGTGACTGAGGAGTCAAAAAAAAAAAAAAAAAAAAAACCACATTATATAAAGCATGAGAAAAGATTAGCTATACTGCATAGAAAAAAAGGTTTAATCAATGGATTTTTGTGAATGGAGACTAGAAATAATTTGTGTTGTGGTGGTGTGTTGCCCCACCCTTCCACCCCTTAATCCATACCCACCAGCAGGGGTTGTGATGGCTTTATCCAGTTTACAGTGGACTTTGGGGGAGGGATGACAGTGCAGCAGCCAAGGCTGTTTGGAACAATGACCTGCCTTGCTGGCATTCAGACACTGCTATAAATCAATCAATTTACTCCATAAGTAGCGGGCTGCAGGGGCCCATTGAGCTTTCCTGCCTGGCAGGGGCTGCACACTGGGATCTCCCCTCAAGTAAGGACAGCTCCTCAAGTTGCTCCTCAGGGTTGAAAGATTCCTTGCCCCAACATGTCATTGGTAAGAGTGCTAAACGCTGAAATGTTACCTAAGCGATATAAAAGACAAATCATGTACATATAATCCTGTAGACATAAATCATTGACTAAATCTGGGACTAGGATTAGATCTGACAGCCCCTAGATTCCTCTCTGAGAAGGAGTCTAGAACTCCAGGGGGTCTTTTCTGAATTTCATAACTCAATAGGAGGGTCTCCCTGAGAGCCTAATCTGACCTTGTCCTCTCTGCAGTACATAACCCTGTGTGCCTTGCCATCAAACCTAATTAAACCACTGTTGAATTTAACATTGATTTTTTCATTAACTCACTGCTTTAATAAAGTATAGCGTTGTTTCTCTCTTACAAGTGAAGTGCATCACTCCATTTGCAGCACACGCAAGGAGTTTATAAATTGGAAGTATCTCTATTGATTTCAGTAGCTCCTGATTTACAGTCACATGAAGAAGATCATAATCAAGGTCTATGCTGTTTTCTAAATCTGTTGCAGTGAAAAGAAGAGATGCAAGTGGCTTGCTTGAGAGCTTAGCTTGCACTAAATTGATTTATAGTATGATTTCATTAAAATGACATTGGAGGCACTGGCATGATCTTTTTATTGACATAACTTGCTTTCTTTAAATTGCCTAAAGGACCAGCTCTGAAGTTAGAAGAGAGGTAAAAGGTAAAAGAAAGGCAAAATAATCTCTTTTTTTTTGTAGATGAGTGCTTTTTACCTTTAGATGTGTACTTCCTGTCTTTCACATTTTCTACTTATTTTGTCTGCCTGTATTGTGTGTTGATGGTAATCAGAAAATCCGATCCATACTAAGTTCTACTCCTGCCTTTCTTTCTTTCTTTGGTATTATTCTGTGTTGGTAGATTGAAAATGGTTTCTCTAACAAGGATAATGATTTTTATGAAATTTTCTCTGCACATTTGAGGTTTGTTACAGAGATTTCTAGAACAGAGTTAATTTCACTTATTTCTTGTGTGTGTTGTTTTCTGGAACTCCAAAATGTTTCTAATGTAAGAATAGGAATATGTATTCTATTAGTTATATCTGATATTCATTTATCTTGTAGATATAATTTCCCTTGGAAATTTATAGATCAAGCAGAGTAAACTGGTTTAGTTACGAGTAGGAGAAAATTTCTAATCTTTCCACACATTAAAATTTTGCAAGCTACTCTAGAAATGTTACACAATGTTTTCTGAAGTTGGCATGAGTTCTACAAAATGGTTAAAAATAAAAATATAAAGACCTTAATTATATAGTGAAGGGATAGCTTCATTAGTATCAATTCAGGACTCTTGAAATTCACCCTAAAATCTCTATTTAGAAGTGTTGATACTTGCTATTTGTGACATTGTTATTTTCTTAAGGCTTTTCAATGTCTGACATTCTGTACAAACTTGGTCATGTTGCCTTTGTGGTGAGAAAATGTGTTTGCATCTTGGGACATTTATTTATATTTTTGAATTATTCATGTCCAGCCATTCTGATGTTGAGTATAGAGCTGTAGGTTCTTTTAATATAGTGACATTTTGAGTATAATCTCAAAGACAGCCAAAATTCCAATTCTATTTTAGAGAATTCAATCTTACTAATAGAGTTTCATAATGCTGGATTCTGAAGGTCTGGCTTCACTTCTGTTGAAGCAAGGTCAACCGGTCAAGCAGTGTCCAGACCTGTCTTGCAATCTAAAAGGGAAGAGATTTGGGTGCTAAAGTGATTACCCATATTGAATTTCTTATTACATTGCTGAAATCACTTGTCAGGTATGTGACAAAATTGCCAATAGTTCTGAGGACAGGCAAAACCTGGCAAATGAGCAGGAACATCGTAAGTTTCTAATGTCAATTCCATGCCAGCTGCTGGCAGACTTCTTCATCAGTTTTTTCATCTTGTGTTGTAATGCAATGCTGCAGGAGGCTGTCATTGACTGTTCCCCATCATTGCTTGATATCTATTTCTCACATCCATTGACAATGTCTGAAATGGGACAGATAACCAAAAATAGAAATGGCATATCTATCAAATTGTGTAACTTTGTACTGCTGCTTACAACACATCTTCCACAGCTACAAATTATACTATTCCTTTAGCCTCACACTGCAGGAGGAAAACCAGCTAATAGGATGCAGAAATGAAAGTGTGAGGAAAAACACATTTTGGCACTGAGTTTGCTGGAACCAAGAGGAATTACATCTGGGAGAGACAGAGAATAGCAAGATCCTTGAGAAGGCTGCCATAAATTTGCATAGACATCCTAGTTCTGAATATTTAGCCAAACCTCAATATTTCTGTCTATGACACTGTTCTGTTTGTACTATTACTAAATACAGCTTGTCAAAGTTGGTAAGTCCAAAATACCTTTTTCTGATACAATTGATATGTAAATGGATACCTCATTTTGAAAAATGTCACAAATATTCTGCAACTCAAGTTTTTTACTCTAGCCCAGAGGCCCAGGTATCACTGATGGTATTTCTCAGCCTTCCACCCAGCTGCTGTATAGGTGCTCCATGGTGATGGCATGAACCTTCTAAATTAGACTTCCTAGGAAATACTGCTGGTCCTCTCTCATGCTTGTAACCACAATACAGCTTGTAGGTACAAAAACAGATTAGAACCTGTGAAAGGGTAGTATTTCTTTTCATCTTGTTCTTTCTCAGAACCACTAGACAACAAATGCCTTAAAAGAAAAAAAAAAAAAAAGAACCAGAGAAGGTAATTAAGTAATCATCCCTTTTGTTCTTCTCCTACACAAAGGCTTAGGGTGGTTTTATTTCCAATTTGCTGGTTTAACTGTTTTCGACCAAAAAAAATTAAGAAAGTAGAGCTTTATGGGTTGAAAACAGGGAAATTAAAATTAAACTTATTGGGCTGTATTCAATTTTAGCTAATAGATGCTTTCTTAAATTTAGTATATTAAATTGCTCTATTTTATATTGCATTAATTTAAATGTGTATTATATTATTTTCCCTCTACAATTTTATATTATTTTCCCTCTCTTTCTGGGGAAAGAAAAAAAAAAATGCCTCAAGAATATTGTATCTTAATTAAATAAACCACAGGCAATAACTGGGGTTTGCACAATAGCATATCCTCTATAACAGGGAGAGCAGTTGTACCATAACAATTTTTAGACATGTCAGTCATCTTGCCACTGAAATATTTCAGCTTTCTATGCAAAATCCTATTGCTGTTGAACATCCTCACATTTGTTATTATCATAATTGCATCTTTCTTGTGAGAAATTCTAACATCCTACAGATATGCAAAGCTGAGGCATGTAGTGACTAAAGAGTTTTTAAAAGGTAGTTATGTAAGTCTGCATCAAGGTTCACAGAAAGCCTTAGACACAGATATGTGTGACTTTCTTAAGAATTCTAAGACAGTCATGTTTAATTATTGGAAAGGACTGTGGTCCTTCTGCCTGCTAACCTTTACAGTGTACAAACTAAGGAGTAACTTCTTGGCAGACTGAGTTGCAATAGGATTACCCGTTTCTCTCACGATCAAGTTCTCAGCAAGACATTATTTAACCTTGAAACAGAATTATTTCCATTTCCATTTGTGGTCTCTTCCTCCATCTTGTGAAAAAACACAGGGCAGTCTATGTCCTTCAAGGTACTAATATATTTTATGCTTTTATATTAATTTTACACAGAAATATGAATGTTCCTTTCCACCAAACATGGAAGTAGTATATATTTTGGATCTCTATTAGGGAAGAAATATAATACTCTTGATAGTGGAAGAGGTGCACAGAATGTTTTACACTAATGGTGTGTCACAGTTTGGGTTTTGTTCCAGGCTTTGGTCCTCCAAGAGTGCCTACTTTTGACGCAGAGTTGCTGACACGGACACCCAGCTGGTGCACCAGTTTGCCCAGCAGACTCGAATCTTCTTGATAATCTTGAGATTGTTCTGACCGTTTGGGTACTTGTCCTGGTAACTGTGAGCTCTGGGAACCTTGGAAGAATCTGAGGGATCCTGTTAGTCCTCCTACTGAGATGTAGCTGAAGGATTTGTTTAGTCTTGAGAAAAAGAAGGCTCAGGGGAGACCTTAAAGCTCTCTACAACTATCAGAAAGGAGGGTGAACCGAGGTGAGTATCTTGACCCAAGTAACAAGAGAAAACATGAGAGGAAATGGCCACAAGTTGCATCAGGGGAGGTTTAGATTGGATATTAGGAAATATTTCTTCACAGAAAGGGTTTCCAAGCTTTGGAGCAGGCTGTCCAGGGAAGTGGTTAAATCAACATCTCTGGACATAAAGAATATAGAGGCGACACTTAGATGAGGCAGTGTTATGTTTCTAAGTAAAACTAAAGATAAGAGTAGCTCAAGCAACTTGTAACAGATTTTCACAGCTGTCCTTGGAACCTGCAGATTTTAGGAAGGGTCAAATACCCTTTTAACCCATGAGTGTGGAGAAAACTATGTAAGAGCCACGTCCAGACAACAGCTTCTGAAACACAGCAGTTTGTGCAGAAGAGTATGAGGAGGAGGCCAGGGCTCATAAATTTCCTGTATCCAGCATTTACAGCCTTAGACACAGTGATCATATGCCTCAGGCAGAGTCCACAGCCCTGCTGGATTAACTGCCCATTTCCAGTTGGACACTGGGTCTCAGAATCTGAGAATGCAGCATGAACTTTGCAAGCCTAAAGCTTTAGGAGTTGACTGAGAGTTCTGGCTGATGCTGGGATGTGTGGTCTTCTGGTCTGCAGGAGGTATGCAGTTATTGAGAAGCTATCATGACAGAGCTGTGGGGAGGAGGTCATCATACTGTGCAGCATCAGAGAGGGTGAGATTTACTGGATTTACTGGGAGAACTGGATTTACTCAAAGACCTTGCAGCTTCAAGGACCTGAAGCAGAGGAGCATGAGGAACCTGCATGTGTAAAGTTGGAAAGCTGAAACTGCTATCAGGATTAAGGCTGGAAGCCAGTGACTTCTTGTACCAGGAGGAATGCTCCTGTCCCACCCTGTGACGTGCATTTACAGAATGGATTAATGCCACTGTAGTGGAGAGAAGCTTGGAGTGCCATCAGATGGAAAATCTGCGAGGGCTGTGCATGAGATTCCCAGGAACACTAGAAAGAAGCTGTGAAGAGCAGTGTTAGGGGACTAATAAAGATGATTGGAGGCCTCTGCTTGCTATACCTGATTTCATCTAGGAATCACATTCTGGATGCTGTGAAGTGATTTTCTAAGCTCACCCCAGCTACTCCTCCATGTATTTGCCAATCTGGTGATCTGGATGCTGACACAGCTAGGCTGATCTGGAAAGCATCAAACAGCAAACATGCAGTGCCCAAACACTTGGAGCAGATAGAGAGGTGTGGGGGTGCTGATGATGTTGTCTACAGTTCTGCTGTTCAAGTGGAATGGTCTGAGCAGGAATTGAAAAATTCTGCAGTTTAATAACAGTGCAGCTGCTATTGACATCAGGGGCTGTGAGTATGGGATTCTCTTTGAAGGTCAACAGCTTCTCGGATGAGATGAAGTCCATTTGACCAGACAGTGCAGAAGTATCTTTGACAACAAGCCAGAGAAGTGGTGTGTAAGGCCCCAAAAGCTTGCTCGATGAGCCTCTTAAAAGGACTTACATTTTTTTCTGTACTCTGAGTTAGATGCACAGGAAAAATAATGACAGGATATCCTCAAGAGGTCAAAACAACAACAACAACAAAAAAAAAAAAACAACTTTACTGACAACTTCAGAAAATCAGAGAACTTCTGTAAAAGTTGGAGTAGCATTCAATCAAAACATTTCACAAAACATCAATGTAGCCCATTTAATATAGCAAACTACCAGCCCATCTGATTATAAGTTACTCAGTATTCTGAAAAGAAGGAATTAGAAGAAGAAAGAAAAGGAGAGAACAGTTATTAAAAAGAACAAATATAGCTACCATTCCTGGTTCCAGAGGTGTTCAGCAGACAGAAATTCCAAGAGGAGGTAGGGTCAAGGCTTGTGGCCCTCCCATTGCATCTTGTCAAAATTTTTAATGAATTGGATTTATTTCTAAATATAGATTTAAATATTACCTCTTTGACTTCACCAGTTTTTTCTGTCATACGTGTGATAGGACTGGTGGAGCAGGTGGAGCAGATGTGTGCAGCACTGGGCAGCCTTGGCTGCTCCACACGTGGGCCAACACAGCAGCCCATGCCTTACCTGAGGAGAAAAAAGGAAGTAAAGAAAAAAACCCACTAACTTAAATGTTTTGATTTCCACAGTTCATGCTTTTACAATATTACCCAAATGGAGATCTCCTCTGATACTTAGGGACTCAGCATTGATTCCAAGAAGAACCTTAAGCACACAAACCCTTCATAAAAATGTTTAAACATACATTTATAGACAAATATAAGTGTATTAGAACTGGTTTGACATGATATGCCTTAGAAGTTATTCTGTTTAGCAGGAGATCAGGAAACAGGAAAATTATCTAAGACCCAGGAAGTGTGACTGATGAAGACTACTAGAATCATGAGTCACAAGAGGAAGAAAACAACAATTTAATACCTCGTAGACTTGAAACAGACAGTAGGTATAACCTATTTTCTGTGCCTGCAAAGGACACAGGAACTAATGGGCTTAAAATGCAGGCAGGAAGATTTAGATCTGCTATTCAGAAAGCTTCTCTCTTAAGAGAGAGCATCTTACTGTAACAGACTGTAAAAGGGGTTTAGTCCTCCTGTCCAAGGATTTTTAAAGAATGAATTAAATAGTCACCTGGCAGGAATGACAGCTCTGATGGTAAAACATTCCCCAAGACAAGAGATGAACTAATTGAACCTTGGGGCCTCTTTCAGCACTACTGTTTCACAGCTGTGTAAACAAGTAATCACTGCAAAGGGGGAGATACAAAGCTGTCCCATAACAGAAAACCTTTTTCAGAAAAAGAAAATGTTAATGTGGGCAATTTGCTAGGCATAGGAAAGCACGATTTGAATTTTAATTAGCATTTTCTGAGAGGGGGATTTTTTTAATCTATACTTATTGCTAAGGATAAAATTATTTATTTTTCAGTTGTTGAAAACTGGAACTGCTTTCATGTAAGTAAATATGATGAAAACATTAATTATTTTCACCTTCTACATTCTCACAAAATTTAAACCTCAGTTTCTCCAAATCTACCATCTTTGTCCTTAGAATTAGGACAAAAATGGTAATAAATTATTTACATTTTGAATCTAATGGATTTGTTGGCTTTCACTTAATATAGTAAAAAAATGTTCAAAAGAAAGTATATGTGGTGCCTGTCAGGCTATAGAGATTGAACTTCTTTATTAAGTAAAGATGAACATAATGGGTTAAACAGGTGAATTTACAGAGGATGCTGTGTGGAAGTCATCAACTCAACAAACACATCATCTGATTTATAAGTTTCTAATTTACCTGTTAACATTTTATGAAGTTTTGTTGCAAGTATATATTGTGTTCTCTAAAGTCAGAAATAGCAGAGCCCTAAGTCCTGGCATTTAGTTCTGGTTAGGGTGTTTTAATTAACTCTGAAGAACTGAATGTGATAAAATGAATCTGTAATACTGTTCAGTTTTGCAGCTTGTAAATATCATTATTGTTTGGATACTAAAGATTTTGTTTACACTTTAGTGAGATTAAAAAATCTCAAGCAGAAAACATTACTGTTTATAGATCACATTTATAAGCACTGCCTGGACATTAAAAAAAGGTACATTTTTAATTCTACCTTCACAAAGTGAAAAAAGAATGATCTAGCATTGTTTATTTAATAAAGATGATCAAAAATATAAATGAAATTCAAAATTTTATTGATTATAGAATGTGAGTCTATCTGGCCTGCAGGACAGACTGTCATCTCTCACAGAAATGGCTAGAGAGGCCTTCATCTTTTTAAGAGAAAATAATCAAATTTATATGCATGATTTAGTTCATTGACTAATTTTCCACACTTTAATGCAGCTAAAAATGTTTTATAAAGAATTAATTTTGCCTTATCCTCAGGCTGTTTACTTTTTGAATTGTACCTGTCTTTATTGTTGATTAAATTGTATTTTATTATGTTATGCTGACCTATATTATATGATATCATATTACAATGCATCATATCATATCATATGATCGAGAAATGTAGTTCATGATGCTGCTGTTTCATGGCACCATCTTCCCATCCTCCTTGTTCTCCTTAGTGTTGAGTAAAATCTCAGAGGTTTATTTTACACTTACTTCATGCTTTGCCACATATTCATTTTTTACTTCTTTATCCATTCTAATGAAATACATTTTTAAACCATAATTTAAAGATGCATAGTGTTGAAACTGCTGCATCTGCATGGATTCTTGATATAGTCCATTGTAGCATATTTAAATTGTTCTAATCTTATTTATAAATCTTAACAAGTAAGGCTACTGAACTGCATTTCTCCATATGACACAAATACATTTTGCTATGCTCAGTACACATTGGTGACCATTACTACTTCTTATTATCTGCAGTGAACATAATCTCCCACAGCTGTAGAGGAAGAATATTGAGTAATTTGAAATTATAGCATTTTAAAAGTCAATGTCCTGTTACAGAAATTACTTGCAACAAGCTTTTTATGTTGCTGTCTTCCACAAAATTCAGATTTATTTTGTCTGTTTTTTACTACAGCTGATGTAAACTTGTGAATCACAGTAACTTCCAGCTCCATGCTGATTCCCGGCCGCCGTTGAAACTGGCAGTCTTGCACATAAGTTGTACTTCTTTTATTATCCAGAAATCTTTCAGTTCCTCAAGGTTTTTAAGATGTTCTGGTGGTAACCTTAACCATGGTAAAAGTCAGATAAATTCTTATTTGTAATCTTAATATATCTGCAGTGAAATCAAGAAAAAAGTCATACTTGCCTTCACCTCTGCTCACATGGGAGTAAAACTGGAAAGAACAGGGGCTAAGTAGTATCTGTAATTCTGTTGAGGGTAAACCTTTTATGCTTGGGATATTCCTCCACAGTACCTGGCCTAGGTTAAATATACTTTATATGTCCAGAGCTGGGAAAAAGTATTTTAGAATAATGCATAATTGGGCCCAATACGTCTGATCTTTCATTGCCTTATATCTTCTGAAGTCCTTTATCTGTGTAAAGTAAAAGTCATGTAGGTGTGATGTTGTCTGACTGCTGATTTAGTTCCACAATCATTGTAGGAAGTAAAGCAACAGAGAATATATTGTGCTGTGAAATGGGTGTAAAGGTGCTAAAATGTAGCTACAAACAAAAAGACTATTGAATAGCTACTGTGTGCTGCTGAACATCATAGACTACTTAATAGATATTGTGGGGCTAGTATGGAGTTTCTGAAATTATGGAAACTATTCTATTTTTCTTTATAGGGCTTATTTTTAATTGTTTTTAAAGCTTAATCAGTGGGCTAAAAACTAAAATACTTTTTCCATGGATAGGGCATTTTAAATTAAAGTGGAATGAGAAGGTAATCTATTAGTATGTTAATATATTTCTCCCTCTTTTATTTATCTTTTCACATAACTCCATGTAAAATCTTGCTCATAGTAATATTTGATTTGTAATTTTTGATACATTCCTTTTCTTTCTCGGTGCCATGTGAGGTAAATAAAGAATCTTCAGGACTAACATGATATATAAATTCTAGTATGCTTTTGCATAATTGCATGTGAAAATTATATGGATTCATCTTAGTCCTCCAAATGCGCAAATCCAGCATGTCTCATTTTTAAAAAAAATTCTAAACTTGTGGGAGTTTACAGGACATAGTTTCTTCTTTTAATCACTATGCTGAAATCATTGCTGGGATCAAAAATGTGGGCTTATTGGGAACCTGCATCTAATTAGTTGCTGTTAACCCAGAAGGCTTAGAATATCTGAGAATTATGCTATGGGAAGGTAATTGGCTTTCCTTTTATGCAGTGAAAAGGGTGGGTTGGAGGAAAGAATATGATATTCTCATTATAGTCTTGTAGACTTGTCAGGAGAGTGATGCTCTAGGCAAATATCATTAAAACCATTATTTGAATGGAAGTGATATTATCAGATTGGTACAAATCCTAAAGAACTTCCTATGAATTGAAGCCCTACTTTCATAGAGATACAGATGCTTCTGTCACATTTAGAAATGTACAATGTTTGATGCTTAAAATGATCAGAAGTTGTAAAGTTCAGTTTTAAAGTTTTGGCAGAAATGGATATTTTAGTCACCTGAAAGGGTCGTGCAACGTTATGATGATGGTACAGCAGTGGATATGACAATTTTGCAAAGTGAAACTTTTTCTTCTAAGCAATGTATTTGCTTTCTCTCTTTTGAGACCTTAACACGTGAAAATGTGCTCCTCTTAGGAGCTCAAGTAATTTGCCCACAACACCACTTGAAGAATAGCCAGAGCTTAAGATGAAGTCTCACAGAGTAAATTCTGGACATTCTGGTAAAGATTTAAGGTCAAAGTCCATGGACTCTGTTGAGCAATCCAATTTTTAAAAAGGCAGGGCTTCAGGAACAACTTTCTTATCAAGTTCTCCTAAGAATATTCCATTTCTAAAGTTTATTATCCATTGTCTGGTTTGTAGGAAGAAGAAATGAAAGTAGATGAAAAAAATTTAAATAGCAGGAATTTTTCAAAGTCAAATTGCACCCAAATTTCCCCCTTTAGCATAGTTCATTTTTCAACATGTTTATGCATATATATTTTCTTTATGAGACTATGAGTATATTAAAGTATTGCAATTTATAAAGATGAAAAGTAGCATTTTTGATCAAAGGCTGATAAGGAAGGGGAAAATATAGAAGGAAAGTAAATTACTGTCCTAAATCAACCATTTGATATGGTGCTGTCACACAAAATTTTATTTAATTACAAAAACAAAGGTAAAAATTGTATGGAACTCCACTTTTTGTGATCATTAATGAGTGGTTCTGCTCCTATTTTTGTCCAAAAGTTTTGGAAATAAAAGTGTGTAAGTCCAGTAGTCAAATATTTACAAGCTGTTGTCTGTCCCCAGTGTTTTTTTTCAGACATGCTGGTATTTACTTTATTTGTGTTTACTGTGAGAGAACCATGTAGTTACTTTAAGGAAGACTGCAGCTTCACTACTTTGATATTGCCATATTTCTCATTGAGATTCTTTCTATGTGTCTAAAAGTTTTCTGAGCAGTTGCAGAGATTGCAAATGTTTGGAAAGGATTGTTTTTGTCCAGAGCAGACATACTTTGCTGAGTGGAAAAGTGGGAAGCTGTTCAGAGGCATTATGATACAAAAGAATCCTTTTCCTTGTTGGGGAGAAACCGTAATTTTGTACTTCAAACAATTATTCTTAAGGAGAGGGGAATCAGAACAAGTCCTCTGTATTGAGACAAAAATTATGGTACATTCTGTCTCCTTTATTATCCTTGTTTAAAACCTGAGACTTTAAAAGCAGTTCAGTGTTCTCCACTACATTTCTCTTTTCATGTGCACCATTCCAACCCACATCCCACATCTCTTTCTTTCATTGCTAACCTAACTGCTGTACAGGAGTGGAATTTCTGGGTTTGGCCAACACAGCCTTTTAACTTAAATTTTGTTACAGATGTGGCAATTCTTGTTGCCATTCAGCGTTGACTGAGCATCTCCAGAGGTAAGGAATTAGTCAATAACTTTCAGAACAGTAAATTTCAGTGACAAAGGCAAAAAGGATTATGTACCTTACAGCTGCAGTTGGTCAGACTCCTGTGTCTATGTTCACGTGTGCCTGCATACATGTGCAGATTGTAAGATATCTTGTGAAGTTGAATTCTGTCAACTAAACATGCAAAAACAACAATTTTAAAATTTAGTGAAGATAGAGGAATGTCAAGTTAACTTCTTGAGACAAAAAGATATAATTGAGACAGAAGTTGCAAAACAACTGCTTCCTGTGTAGCTAAGCATTCTTTTAGATCACAGTTTGGGTTTATTCCCCATGAAGCCATCTTTTGCTTGCAAGTACAGTTTTTTCCCTGATTAATGTTTGGGATGAGTGTGTGTATGACAGTTAGAGAACTATTTCACAGGAGTATTATGCTGTGATTTGACATGCAACTTGCATTCTTCTTAAGCAGACAGCTAAAACCTGAGATATCTAGAAGCAAAGGCATTTATAAAGTTATTTTGCTTTTTACCTCTTTACTAATAAGCCCTAAGTAAGCAAAAAAGTATTACTTTTTGGGCTTCCCTGGGAGAAAATAATGTGTTAAAATGACAGGGTTTTTTTATTTGGGTTTTTGTTTTTTTTTTTTTTTTCAGGCAATATTCCCTAAAATAATTTAGTCTCTAACTTTATTTAGATTATTTAATTTTTAAAATTACCTCCCTTGACCTGCTAGCCATGCTACTTTTTATGTGAAACAGGATACATTCGTCTTTCTGGGCTTCAAGTGGACGTTGCCAGCTTACATGCAGTATTTTGTCCATCAGTAGTCCCTACTCCTTCTCCACAGGGCTGCTCTCAATCCATTCATGCCCCAGTCTCCTGTGATGTTGGGTACTGCCTCGATGTAAGTGCTGGAATTTGCATTTGGCCTTGTTAAATTTAATGAGGTTTACATGGGCCCACTCCTCAAGTTTTCAACACCCCTCAGCTTGGTGTCATCTTCAAACTTGCTCATGGCACGCTTGATCCCTTTGTCTGTGTCATTAATAAGGTATTAAATAGTATTGGTCCCAGGGCACACCTTCAGGGGGCACCACCCCTTACTGGTTCCCACTTGGACCCTGAGCCACTGACTGAAACTCTAGATGTCATCCAGCCAATTTCCTAGCACTCCATCCCTTAACCCATATCTCTCTAATATAACGGGAATATTGCGGTGGAGGCCCATATCAAGGGCTTTACCAAAGTCTGGGTAGAAGACAACTGTAGCTATTCCCCAGTCCATAGTGTAGTTATACCATCACTCCGTCACTGGATTAGTCAGGCATGATTTGCCCTTAGTGAAGCTGTCTTTCATATGTTTTGGCATGTCCTCCAGGAGGATTTTCTCCATGATGTTATTGGACAAAGAGGTGAGGTAGTTCCCAGGGTCCTGCTTTTTACCTTCTTATAAAATAGGTGCAACATTTGCCGTCTTTTCATTCACCAAGGACTTTGTCTGGCTGCCACAGCCTTTAAATATCATAGAGTACAGCTTGGCAACCAGCCATTTCCCTCAGATGCTGGGATGCATCTTGTTGAGTCTCAAGGAGTTGATTACTTTCAGGTTCTTCAGATGGCCTCAAACCTGATCTTATCTTATGATCAAAGAGGCTTCATTTCCTGTCTCCATCCCTTAAGTTTCAGGGTTTGAGAGGTGCAGGATGAGAATTTACCATTGAAAACGGAGGATTCAGGATATGCATCCCAGGTTACACAGCATGTACATTTCCTTCTTACACTTTAGTTTGACCAGGATGTCCTTACTGAGTGTGGAAAGATGACTGGGAGTAAAATAAGAGGACGGGAATTATAGAGTAAAATGCAGCTTCTACTCCCTGGATGGAATGGGGTTGGCATGCTTGAAGCCTATTCTACAATGATTCCTCATAAACATGATCTGCAACTATCAGCACTTGATAAGGGAGTGGGGAGGACAGAACAGAGGCTGAAGCAGAATGGAAATACCATGGCCAGTGTCTGTATAAATTCTTGCAGGGAGGGGAACTTGACAGTATGAGTTTTTGCAGCTGATAACCTGCACAGCCCCTGTTCACCAAGGGAGACAAGAGAAGATGTCCTGCTGCTGAGCCAACAACTGTAGCAAGATCGTTCTCCTTCATTAAACTTGGTTCATTATAGCCTAACTGTAAATAGGCTGAACCTGTTTTCTCTCCCATAGGGACATCTATTCAGCGAGAACCAAACTCTGTGTGTGCTGAATACTTTTTCTGGGGATTAGAGTTTGTCTGTATTTTGTTTTGAATACATTTTTGGAGTCAGATATTCTCCCCAGAAACCCTCAAACCTTAACCTGTCAAAAATTTATATTAATACAGAATGTTATCCTGTAAACTGTTGGTTCAAGTCCTTCACAAGTGCTGGCAGTCGCTGGCAGTGGGTGACATTCTTGAATAAAGCACTGTGACCCACTGAGGGGGCATAGAGTGGGAAGACCTTCTGAGGGGTCTCCCTTGTTTTCTTGGTGTGTATCCCTGAACAAGTCAATCAGAGTGCCCTCCGGTCCAGCACCGCTGCCCAGGGAAGGTTCCCTAAAGGGGCACTGACAGACTGCTCAGGTAGAGGGGTTTGGGCTTTCCTGGGGCACTGAGAGATCAATAAAACACCAAGGATCAAGGAAATTTCCTCTTTTCACATGATACTGATCTATGCCAAAAGATATGTATCTTTTGGTTAGACAGAAAGTCCAGACTACAGTGAAAAACAAGTAGCTAGTAAAAAAAATTTGCTTGATTGGGAAGGGAAAGAAGCCCTTTTGGTTTTTTGGGGTTTTTAAAAATACGTTGTTGGACAACCATCTAGTTCTCATGCTCTTTACTGTAAACTCCAATTTGAAAATCCGTGAAGCTTTCTCTTATTCACTGTTCTCTCTAGGTATAATGCCTGAAGTAGTTCCATGCAATGGAAACCTAATTTTATTTTAGTGGTAATTTGTCCATTTTTTAAAAAATTGTCTATAAGGCAGTAAACCCGTTTTTCCACTGGGGAATTTAAAAGTTATCTTCATTTTTCTTTATCCCTCTTGTGTGATATCAATCAAGGAATGTATTAAAAAAAAAGAACATTTCATTGCAAGGGTTATAATTTTGTTCAGAAAAATGAGGAAATCACTGCACTCACATTACATACCATACTCACTTTCACAAGAACATAAGGTCAGTCTTCCTCCATTTTGTAAATTAGATTTTGTAAACAAGTATGAGTCTTTGTGTAATCATTAAATCCAGAAAGCCTGAAGAAGGTAGCAGATGCTGGAAAAGATATTGCTAACACGTTATACCTCTTAAATGAGGAAGTGATTGTTAAATTTTAAACATAATGGAGATTTTACCAGATAACAAAACATGCCAATATGTGGCTGGAGTGACAAAAAAAAGTGTCAGTATGCACTGGTTTAATTATAGTGTAATAATTTCTTACTGCACTGTCTTAGACATATATTTTAGGATGTGGCATTTAAAGTATGGGCTTTCTAACCAGAGCCAAGTATTGTTCATAATATAACTGCCGTCCTTCTTAAATTTTGTGCCTCTATAAGATTACACAAAAAATGTGGGTTTTATTTTTATACAGCCTCTTGAAACATTATAAAAAATTTTCAATAAGTTTCTTGAAGGTGAACTGAAAGAGAAAAACGTACATTTTCAAAAGTCAAAATTCTTTCACTTACTACAATGAATTAATTAGGGAGGGAAATGCAATACAAATTGAGCTATCATTTTAATAGATTTTTTAATATAAATTAATACGTTCTAAGCTAAAGATGATTTTCTAAAGATAGTTCTATTACTTCATCAGTGTTGCAGCTGGTGTGGGTTGCAGTGTGTCTGCAAATCTTTGGGTTTTACTACAGCTGAAGACTGAGTCACTTTCAAGAAATTTTGTAAAATTTTATTTCTCTATTAAACATTTCTTCAGAATATGACCATGGAGTTTTGCAAATGAAAGCCCCAAGCAGAAATCTCTGATTCTTATTGTGACCTTCTCAGTGCACTTTTGTGGTGATTTAAAGAAACAGTAAATATTCTGCAGACTATTGATTTACAGTACACATAATCTGATGGAGAACAGTTGGTGAGTTCTAGAGTTACTTTCTGATGAAGTAAAACCAGGTAGCAGAAGAAAATTGTCTTGAAGGATTTTAAGACTGGTATTAGTGTTAGAATCTGATCACTGAGAGATGTAATTGCCCAAACTAAGGTGCAAACGAGACCATATGCCAAAGTCTAACAATAAATGTGCGGTAGAGAAAGAAATAAGAAGGAGGCAAAGGGAGAGAGAGAGAGAGATTAAGCAGATGATAGTCACCACTCCAAGGATCTAATGGCATCCTCTTGGTCCTTCTGGTCTTCTCAGTGGTTGGTCCCAGAGTTGTTCTTCTGGAGGTACCATTTTTACACAGCCTAAATTCTATGTATCCACAGGGCTGTTGAACTTGTTCCCATAACTTGGGATATGCAGTTGTTTCCTTTCTCACAATCTGCCACAGTGGGAATTTTTTGTCCAAATGCATTAACCAGAGTGTGTTAACTCGACCTTACCTCTTCTAGGCCTGGAATTAATGCCTTCCTATTGTAAGTTCCTCTCTTTCGCTTATCTCAAGTTCCTGCCTAGTTCCTGCTTGTCTTATGGCAAGCTCCTTCTGTGGCCTTGGCAGCGTTTTAGGCAATTGTGATCTTTAAGTCTGTTACAGTTAGATGAAACAAAGCCATGTATTTGTGCTTATTCTACTGGTATAAATCAATTATGTCAGTGTGAGTGAGGGAAAAAATAACTTCATTGTGTGAGCAGCTAAATTAATCATCGATACTAGAAAGGCCTGTCCCATTGTTCATTCACAGCTTGTCTAAAGAAGACATGTTCAATTACTAAACATGAGAACAACTACACAAAAAGTATCTGTATGGATGCACAACAGAAAAGAGGAAGCCTAAGTCAGCACATTCCTTTTTGCACAGCGCTGGTGAATTGGAACTTACGTTGACAACGGTTTTTCTCGTGACAGTTAGTCTTTAAAATATGTATTTAGAAGCATGGATCCTACCCCAAACTATGTCACTAAAAACTCTCAAAATCAAGGCTTTTGTTCCCCTTACCACATCTTTTGACATTCTCCTTTCCTTTCCTACTCTCCTGTCTGGATATAATATCCACTTAGTATTTTCCTCTTTCTTTAGAAAGGCATAACACTTGTTTAACCTCCATTCTCATTGTTTGGGTATACCACGTCTTTTTTTCAATGAGAGTATTTCAGACGGACTTGAGACTTGATGGCTGCTATGGCAAAAAAAAAAAAAAAGGAAAAAAAAAGAGCATCGCTCTGGTAATTTGGCAATTGCAGGGGACTGAAAGGCTTGTGCCCCAAGGGCTCAGATTCCAAGCCATGATTCTGCCATTACCCTGATGTCATTCACAGATACATTTATTTCAAACTGTTTGCTGAGGAGCTGTAGTGACCTGCGGAACCAATAGTGTGAAGGGGGAAAATGACATTCAGGAAGCTGGATACTTCTAATTATACCTGTTAAATGGATGTGTTGAATTTTTAACTTCTCCAGGAATTTTTGGGGAGGCCACCTAGTGTGTCAGGGCAGGACGTGGCAGGCAGGGCTCTCCCATGCTCCCAGGCTGGAGAGGGGCAGCCCAGGGACACCAGGACAGCCCCAGCCCTGGGAGTCAGGCACCTCCTGGGGACAAATCCCTGTGCAGATCCATGGGTAGGAGGCACAGGACACTTTCTAAAAACTGTGATATGTATTGCTAGGTGGGAACTTGATTTTCTGATAAATTTTAGTTTAATCACAGCTCTAAATCGGGATTTTCTGTAAAAGCGCTGGGTCCTAAATTTGCTCTATAGGCTTTAGTAATAATTGTCTTCACTTTGTCTCTTTCTGTGTAATGGAAATACATTGCAATTTGGCACGTGGCTTGCAAACTACACTCAAAAACATTTTAAAAATACTATTCTATCTTTAAAAAAATATTTGTCATGCTTACTCTCAGGTGACTTTTCCAACATTCTGACACATTTAATTGGTTTTAATATGATCAATATCACAGAGTTTTTGGGAGGTTATCCACTGCTAGACTTATATAGATTTCTCAACTACCCATTGTTTCTCATATTTCATTTCTCCAGTTCTTCTTCACTGCCTCTACCTTTCTGTGCACAGAGACTAGGAGATACGTCTCATTAATTATGCAGGAATTGCATAATCTTGCTGTATTTGCCTCGGAATTTGGATGCCAAAATTGTTCATGTGGGAAGTAAAACTTTTTTGGCATTTTTCCCAGAGTATACCATTTGATTCTTAGTTATACTACACGGGAATTTAAAGAACAAAATGAAAGTGAATACCTTTATACTTCAGCTGTGACTGTAGGCAGCAGATGAAGCAAATGCTTAAAATCTATTCTGGTCTGCAAATACCAACCTTACTGAAAGATAGTTGCTTTAATAGTAGAGACTTCTACATTTTTTTTTACCTACCTCAGTGTAATGTTTAAAAATATTTTCCACTAATATGATATTTATGTAGACGATATTCACTATTTTTAACTGTGCAAATTTTGCATTGTTTATACCATTATGTTCTATTCTGCAAAATTAATGGAGAGTTCAGAAAACTGAAGTAAAATTCTACCTTTTCTTCAGTTTCTTTTAATCCTATTACATATTACATGCTTAGTATTGTTATACAGAAATGCTGTATAATTTCTAGTGATTTTGCAAACTCTTATCTACAGTAATTTAAAATGCCTCTGTACCTTAGCATAGGTTTTTATATAAAAATCAGTTAAAAATATTATCAAGTGCAGACTCTTTCATTCAAATGTAATTGCCCTAAATTCTTTTGCAAGAATATTTTTATCTTACAAGAATCACAGCAAGTTACCACAGCTTGCTCTTTTTTTTCATAATTACCAACTAGCTGCACTTTCAAAATATTCTTGATGCATCACACTGGCTATTTATGCTAGAATATTACAAGAAAATGTCATTTTAGACCCAGTATTACTGTAAAGTGCCATATCAAAATATAAGAAGTTGTTTGCTTTGAAAGGTTGATAGAAATAAAAAGTACAGAAGTCATTTATCGTGATTTTTTTGCCTTGTTTTATTAATTGTATTTTTTTAGTTCTCTTTTCAATTTGAAGAAAATTAAAATAGTTTAGTTGTAAGACTGTAAGACTGCACCACTGCTATGTTTATCATTCTGGCATGACCGGAACAAAATACAAGCATTGCATTGTTTTTAATTTTCCAACCACCTGTTTTCCACCACTATAGCATGCACTTTGAAATTTTGTGTCCTCAGAGCACATTAGATAAAGGCCAGTAATCATTGTCAAGAGCTAAATATTTATAAACAGCATAAAGCTTTTTGCAATCCCAACAAATCTAGAATAAATTTCCTATAATGCAAAAGTGCTCCCTCCAGATGCTTTGAGATTATAATAAACTAAATGCATTAGCTTAAAAAATGCGGGCTTCATGTGCTCCCTTGCTTTTGTAAATAATTGGGTTGTTCATATAAAGCTTGTAGAATGCTGTGTTACATAACATAAAAATTTTGGTTTTAATAGGAAACTTATATCTGTTAACACCTAGATATGAAACTGTCTTTCAAAATATTTTTATTTTGTTTAATTTCCTTTATAAATGATATTGGGGTCCTTGAAAGAAAGCAGGATCTTTAGTTTTACAAGTTTCCTTTACTCATGATGCTTGCAGAGATAATAACCAAGACAAGATAATCATCCATTTGGCATCGTAATAGTTTCCATTATAACTGACTGACAGAGCTTTACAGTGCAATGAAATCCTATTAAAAATAGGATCAAATTGTTTTCTTCTTCTGAAAAAAATCTGCAAAAGATCTTCCTGAATTTTTTATGGTATTGTGCACTTGACAAGGATGAGCTTCTAATATTTTCTCTAGAAACAATCTTGTAAAAAATAAATCAGTATGCAACCCTTGGAAATGTTGGTAATATTAGAGGAGAATAGTTTTTCCTCTCCTGTCCCAAATGCTTTTATATGACACCCATAAATATAATGAAAAGAAAATAATGAAAAGTGCTTTAGTTTTGGTCATCTTCAGGTGTCCACTCATAACAGGAAGGGTTCCCGCTATTATCTCCTAATGAATGAAGCCCACAGGTCAGAATAGAAATGGAAACACAAGTCGGTGATTAATTCTTGGATTCATTTAATTAATTGATTCATTTAATGGTATTTGTGGCGTAGTGTAAGGTCTTTTGCCTCTGTCTTTTAGTCGGATTCTATTGAGTTGCTGTGCTAGGAAATAACACTTTATAATTGTGAAGGTTTCCCTCTTCAAGAAGGAGGAATGTGCTTTTTCTCTCTCAGTAGATTTCTGAGCAATTTAATTATTTAATTCTCCTGCTTGTTGTTCAGTAGGACTTTTAGCCCGAGGTCATAACGATTTATGTTTCAAAGGTTTTGTGATTGCTTAAGTTCTAGATTCATCAAGATGCAATTTTCAATTGCAAATTAATTTTAGATTTTAAGTTTTTTCTGTGAAAAAAATTATATTACCATAGTATTAATTTTGATTCTCTATAATTCTATTTAATTCTATTTAAGAATTAGTTGCTTCCTGTGTAGGGCCTTGAAGCCAATACCACAAAATAAAACAGTAATGTAAGCACATGCATAATGAAAACACGTACATTATTGAAAATCTTCAGCTGAAAATCAAATATGACTTTATACATTAGAGATTTACATCAAGAGGAAAACTGTTGCCCCCCTCCCTCCAATTACTGAGTAAATTAATTGTGGAATGGGATTCTGTTGACTGTAAAAGTGGTTGTAGTTATTAGGTAGCTTGAATGTGTTGAATATATAAGGATCTAAACTCAGAAAAAAAATTGCTTTTAATTCCACTGCTTACCCTTCAATAAATTGCAGTGACTAATGTACTTTGAATGTATGACTTTGTATGACTGTACTTGTAACATGATTATATGTAAAGAGTCCTTATCCATCCTGAAGAAGGAACCCTACAAACTGGGATGTTAGAAAGAAAAAATGTCCTACCCAGTCCAGGCTAGAAGGAGTCAGATTAATGAACAGGGTGGGTTTTTTTTTTTTTGGGGGGGGTTTTTTTTTTTTTTTTTTTTTTTTTTTTTTTTTTTTTTTTTTTTTTTTTTTTTTTTTTTTTTTTTTTTTTTTTTTTTTTTTTTTTCCCCAGGGACTAGTGAGTTGAGGAGAGAAGCCTATGGTCTAGCAATGCTTTAGAAATGAGTTTGCACTCATGCAATGACCTGAAGTCTGATCAGTTTAGCAAGATGCCAAGAAAACAAGTTTTCCTTGTTTAGCTGAGGAATGTAGTTGGTCTCTTTCTTCAACCTGTTTCTGTTGGAAGCCAGTCAGATTAATTGATAAAATAGTCTTGTTTTTTTGAGTGACATAAATGTACAAATCCTCAATCTCTGTTCTCCTGTAGCTTAAAATATCCTGGAATATATTGTTTTGGGGCCTGCTGTTGTCCATTGCTGTTGACCAAGCTCCTTAAATATGCATAACCACAGATCCATCTATCTTGTACATAAGGCTTGAAATAACCAAATTTTGCTCTGCAATGTATACATTTTCATCTATTGTATTATTAGTAAAAAAGAAAAGCATTCCAGAACTTTGAGAATGCTTGAAATAAAACCAAGACAAACTCTTGCAGAAAATATTTTAGCCCCAAAAAATGGTGACCTGACTGTTTGCAGGTAAAAACTTTGTGGCAAAACCAGTCCTTTGCCAGTGTAAATCCAAGCAGTGATTTTACACTGCACTCGGAATATACTGTGCAAGGCTTTCATTGTCTGTGTTTCTATCAGTGCTACATCAAGAAAAGAGAATATCTTACAGGGGTTTCTCGGTGAAGTCAGTCCTCTGTGCTTTTGCTGTAGAGGACAGAAGAGGTCCTATACCTGGCCCTCCCTCCATCATTAGTGTCGCAGAGGGTCATATTGGAACAGGTGCTCCTGAGAACTCTTTTTAATTTCATGCTAATATATGTATATGTGTGTCACTGTAAAGATGAACTGCCTTATTTCAGATTTTTTTAATGCATAATGAATAGTCTTGCAAAAACCCCTCTCAATAGTATATGCAAAACCCCTATTGTATTCATGAACAGATTTTGCATAAAATCTCTCAAATTGAGACAATACAGAGGTGGACAGGGAATACTGGCTTAAAGTATGGCCTGCTAATCTGTTTTTACTATTTGTCAAGAAAAATGAATCAGAAAGTGATCATGAGACACTGTAAAATAACAGTTTTAACAGCTACTGTAGAGGAAGAGTCTAACACTAAGATAAAGGCATTGCATAATCGTGTTTCAACGTGAATGCTATTTAATCAGCTACCATATTGCAAATTAATTGCTAGTTCATACAAAAAAGTAAGAGCGGAAATTTTCACCTGCTTTGACAAATTTTGATCAACTATCAATAAGCATGTTCCAGCCTAGCATGCACGCTGTATGCAGTTACAGATTAATGTATTTGATGATGAAAATATTTTACAAAACCTTGAGTAATAGTGTGGATATAGTTAGAATAAATCAAATAATATTTATGTGGCCTTGGTTTATCAAACATATTAGTACAATACCATGAATAATTTAAATACATGTGTCTCTGTGTCAAAGCACATGCAAGAGCTTTTTGATACACAGGTTTGTCTTGAAAAAAATCCTAGATGTTTCAAGAACCTATTCAAACCAGAAATGTTAAACAGAAGATAATATATACATTTAAGCAATTATGCACATAATATACAATTAACCTGAGTTTATCATGTATTTGTATGAGAAAAATCAGTTTGTAGTGATAGCAGGCAAAATCTACTTGGGTTGTGAGAAAGATTGACTTGTATAACACTATTTTGTGCAAAAGTATGCACATTGCACATATTTTCTGCATGGTTTCTGCAAGCAATTTCAGTTAATGCTCTGGAGATAATGTAAAAGAACAAGGCAAATGTAAAGCAAATCCATGTTTGATGGAAAATGATTTGACAAGTTATCTTCTCATTGTGGATATTTTGTTGTACAATTTTGTTGTTTGGAAAGGCTTGGTAACTTCAGCCTGGCCGATTAGTGTTCTCTGCCTTTGTGCTTGGTAATGCACTTAAGTACATATTTCTCTACATACCTTTTAAAATTCAAACTGTTTGGATTTAAATAAAGAGTATTTAAATTCTAAATCACATTTATTATATATTCCCACACCATGATGAGTACCTTATATGAGAGGGTTAAGAGGACAGCTCTCATTTAAGATCAGGTTTATTACTGTTTCTTAAAAAAAAAAAAAAAAAAAAAAAAGTTAAACTAGAAATTAAATATTGAAATGGAAACCTGGAGATTTAAAATCAAAATTTTAAAGGGTACATTTTAATATCTTAATTAATGACAGACAAAGGGATCAAGTGATCAAGTGCAGCCTCAGCAAATTTGCATGTGGCACCAAGCTGAGGGTTGCAGGTGACGTGTCTGAAGGATGGGATGTCACACAGAGGGCCCTGGATAAGCTCAAGAAATGGGCCCACAGGAATCTTATGAGGTTTAACAAGACCAAGTGCAAGATCCTCCATGTGGGTTGAGACAAAGGCAGCCCTGATGGAAAAGACTTGGTGATACTGGTGGATGAGGGGCCGGATGTGACCCAGCCATGTGCACTCACAGTCCAGAGAGCCAAACGTGTCCTGGGCTGCATCCAAAGCAGCGTGGGCAGCAGGGGAGGGAGGGGATTCTGATCCTCTGCTCTGCTCTGGTGAGAGCCCACCTGGAACACTGCATCCAGATCTGGGGTTCCAAACACAGGAAGGACATTGATCTGTGCACCAAGATGATTAGAGAAATGGGACACCCCTCCTATGAGGAATGGCAGACATAATTGATGTATTCAACCTGGAGGTGAGAAGGCTTCACAAAGATCTCATTGCAGCCTTCCTGTACATGGAGGGAACCTACAAGAACAATGTAGTGACACAAGAAGGGAGTATAGCTTCAAACTGAAAGGGGGAAAATTTGTATTGGATATTTAAAAGAAATTCTTTATTGTGAGTGTGATGAGGCACTGGGGCAGTTTGTGCATGGCCCATCCCTGACAGTGTTCAAAGCCAGATGGTATGAGATTCTGAATAAACTTCTCTAGTGAAAAATGTCCCTGCTCATGGTGGAAACATCGGAAGTAGATGGTCTTGAAGGTACTCTCCAATCCAAGGCCATTATTTTTTTTTTTTTAAACAAAAACTGTGGATTAAAAAAAAAGTGATAAAACCAAAGAATCTTAAATAAAGTGTATAGCATTTGCAGATTTACCGTCATGGAAATAGGAAAATTCCTTCATATCAGTGTTGTATTTTGATATTCAAGGTGATATTAACCACATTATTATTATTATTCAAGATGATATTAACCACAGGGTCTGTAGTGAGCAAGTGAAAAAGAGATGGAGTTACTATAAGATGTCCTGGCTGGAAACACATTAATAAGTTATGAAGATAAATGTATTTGCATTTATTTTTAAGTGCCTTCGTATATCAGTGAGCTAAGCTGATGAATACCAATGCAATGATATATCACTGAAGTTAGAAAATATTTATACTGTCTTGAAACATTATTAATATAATGTTGTTTATAGTATTTCATATAGAAAGCGGCTCACAGGCCAAATTCACAGTCAAGAAACTCAAGAATGTAGAAAACAGTGATTTATAATCTATTTCTCTAATCGTTGCATTTCTGCAGTTATAATTTCACCATGTTGTTCTGCAAAGTCCTCTTAATTCACAACTCCTATTGACTGAGTTAAAAATTAGGATGTTACTTAAAATGATAGAAACATATTTGTTTCCAATTTTTTAAAAAAAAGCTTCTTAAGAAAAATTTGAATAAAAAATAAGTAAACTCTAACTGCATTTGCCTTATTTGCCTTATTTGCCCTTGAATATTGTCTAAATGATGGGTTAGTTTAGAAAACCAAAGAATTCTGTAGTTTAGAGAGATTTAAAAGTGTTTGTTGTGTGTTTATCTTAATTCAAGTTTACTATTGCCAATAAATGTTATCTTCACTATAGAAGTAAATATCTTTAAACTGCATAGGATCATAACTTTAAAAATCCTGTTCCATTTAGTAAGTAAAATAGAAGTACAATTGACACAAGGAAATTAATGATGACTTCACTTCCTTTGTTTAATTCATATACTTATTTATAATCTAATAAAAGGATTTTTTTTTTTTTTTTCTGGCCACCTTAAACGAAGAGCTCAGGTTGGCTCATACTGTGTGGCTTTCCAGCTCTAGCACCATTTCACAGAAATGGTTGTACGGTAAACACACGAGGCTCTAGAAATTGGATATGACTATAGAAAAAGGTTTTACTGAAGTTTCTGTTGCACCTCTCTAGGCAATTTTTTCAAATGTGCATGCAGAATGTAACTCCTTCCCTCTAGTACTTAATATTATTCCATGTCTAGCATTCCCTAAAATTGTATTTTAAATCTATGGGTAAAATGCACTGCTTTAGTAATATTCATGCTTCTTTCTGATTTTAAAATTCAGCATCTTCTTCTGTGGTGTTTAAAATATGAAAATCAAGTAACTTTTCAGGGAACTGCTGGGAGCAAAAATACAGATTTTTTACTGATGTAGTAGGTCTGATACAAATAGAAGAGCTATCTTGTCACATGCAGGAGATAGAAAATTTTTCGTCATTCTGTTGCTTCTTACACTTTAATAATTTTTGTTGTTCTTGTTTTGGTATTGCATGGATCAGAAGGTAAAATACATTACACTGCCTTTTATTCTTAGACAGTGCTTGATTTTTACATCATGTTTTGATCACTCTGATTTTGGCATTAAATGTTATATCTTAATAAAATGGCAAAAAAGAAGAACAATATTTCAGAGAATAGATCTTGCAGTTCTCTTTGCTGAAGACATAGACAAACGTTCTTTCTTTAGCTAAATTATGCCTTTGTCATTTTATGAGGTAAAACACTCATCCAAATTATACTTACAGTGAAGGAGCTCTTTAGTTGTCTCTACTATGGAAGATCCATACTTAAAAGAAGATGTTAATAGCAAAACCCCTGCAGATGTTTAATAAGATATTCAAAACAGACTTCTCTGTCATTAGCTTATGAATTTTTCTCTCAGTTTTTTTTCTGTTTTTAGGTTTAAGAATTTTGAAATTGGACCAGAACCTTCAAAATGTTTTATTGAGATATGTTTACCCTAGTTGTGACAGTGAGCTGACTGAGGAAAGTTATTGGCAATTCCAATATGTTCAATGCCAATATGTTTCCTACTTTGTACCTTGGAAGGCAAAGAGTGAACCATTTTTTGTTCTTTGCCAGTTCATTCCTTTTAGTGCAGCACTTTTAAAGGAGAAGTGAGATGCTTTTCACTTCTCTAAAAATTAATGTTTCTGCTGACTCCCAGATGCTATGGTCTTTTCATATGACCATCAGACATAAAAAAGAGGAAAGATTTTAAGAGCTGAATTGAGAATTGGATGCATTTTCCTGATGAAATCTCAAGCTATTAAAATATTTGGTGAGAATATTCTATAGGTTTTGTATAGTGAGTCAAGTGAATCTCATCTCATGATGCATCTCACAAATATTTTGTCTTCTTTTGTACTTCTTGTGCATTAGGTGAAGTTGTTATAAGGATGATAGTTTGAGTCACGTCACTAGAGAGTGATGTCCTGAAGCAAGGCCTTCTGACCATGCCAAAGGTCTCTAAGGCAGGTATATGTGCTGTTTCCTCCTGTTTTGGGATCTTGTGTTGTCTTATCCATCAACCATGAAAGAAAAATAAAGAAGGCAATAAATTTCATATGACTCATAGGATTATGGAAATTGAAGGTGTGGTCCTAAGCATGATTTCCCAAGGTCTTAAGAAAGATTTCACATTCTGAATTGAGTTTGAAGCTTTGTCAGGATTCAGATATTTAAGTTATCTGGAAAAATAGTTGTCTTCAAGTCTCCAGTTCACCTTTTTTTCTCCTCACCACTTACTTCCTGAACTATTTTGGTGATAATATGAAGAATTTTATGTCAAAATTTAAAAAAAAAAAAAAAAAAAATGACAGGAAGAAAATGAACATGAGAAGGGGAAGATGCAGTTAATATTCAATATCTCATCTACCTGTTTTAACAAAATATATTTTTCTTTTCTTAAAATTTGGTTGTTGCTTTTGTTTTTTTTTTTAATCAAGCTAAATAATTATGACTTACAGGTCTTAGTAATTTTTTTTTGCAACACAGAATTTGATATGATTCCAAAGTAGATCTAGTTAAGTGTGTGATTTCTTTTGAAGTGGAAGCAGTTTGCACACTTGATAACTGCTGTTTTCTATCAGTATTCCTCTCACTGTATCCCATTCCTATTTTTAACTCAAAATAGTTGACTGCACATTTTCTTCACAAAGTTTCTTACTTTCAGTCTATTTTGTAATCAAATCTCTGGATGTGCTGTGGAGGAAAGGGCCTTTGGTTTAGGAAGCAAGGTTATTTATGGCTCAGGATTTGGAGGTTTTACAAAGTCAAAGTAAATTTATTTTATTTTTCAATTATTTTATTTCAATAGTATTAAAAAAAAAAACCTGAATAAGTATGAAAAAGTGAAATGAAAGCACAAATCAGATGTCAAAGGGTAAATCATTGGTTAAATGATAGATTGAGCTCAACTGATTTATCTTACCACTCTTAGCTGATGACAGGAAATCTTTATGTTCCTAAATTTACCATACATGACTTGTAGCTTTTCTATACCTTAGGTTCTCTGTTTAAGATCCTTCTCAATTTCAGTTTTCTGGTGATGTATAGCTGAAACATGGATAATAGCCTTTGTGCATTAGTTTTCTCATTTTCTAGTGTATATGTTGTTAAATTTTTCTTGGTACAAGTTTTCTGTGATATACTAGCATTATTATTTTTCTTTCAAAAGCTTAAAAAAAAGTAATAGGATAAAAAGTATTAATACATTTTCTCAGTGTTAGCCCTAGGCAATCGTAAAAGTATAAATGGATATGTAGGTTTTTATGAGAGTGAGCCACACATAATGCAATATTATACTACTACTACCTTTCCTGTGAGTGTCAGTTAGGGTGAGCAATGATAGGATTGTTCAGCTTGAAGGTGGCAGGTTGATAAAGTCACATGTAGTGAAAATACAAACCAAATGGTCAGTCCTGAATGCAATCAACTTTACCCTTCTCAATGGGGATTGGAGTAGAATTGAATATTGTCAGGATGCTAAAGGGCCCCCAAGAACTGAGGTCTCTTTCAGAATACACTGTTATACTACTATTCAGGTTTTTTTCCTAATCTCTGTGCTTGGTGAAAGGAAAATTTCTCCTCCAGACAAATGCATATCTGTTCTTTTGTGGAGCTTCATTACTCCAAGTTGATATCTGTCTTTTGCTGCAAGTCACTAAAAGTACCAGAGACCTTATACCAATAACTAGCTGGTAACCTGAGATATTCTTTGTTAAATTAATACAAAAACTGTACAAATATTGATAGAAATCAGCTTTACTGAATTTTATATTAAAATTTAAATCCTTATTTTCTGCACAATACTTCATTGCTTTAATAAGAGGCATTTAACCCTCAGGATCAGGGTGCTATTGAATACCCACATGCCCTTGCACTCTGAAAAATACCCCATGCACTTTTCTTTTGCATATCTAGATGCATGGTATATGAGAAATATTAGTAAATACGTTTTTTAATGTGTGTGTCTTTAAACAAAACCTAGCCATCAGGCATCACGTCACATCTGTTTGTTCTGAGAAATAATTTGCACATTAATTATATTTTCAGTGTGAAAATTGCTGACTTTGTAGGTGATGAAAACTTTCAAGGTGGAAAAACAAAAACCCCTCATTTTTTACATCGAGCAAAGTGCCCGTAAACAGATGATTTATGGCTTGTTATGTGACCTGTCTCACTAATAATGAAATATTCAAATACCATAACCTTTCCCATCTGTTCAGTGAACAGCAGTAACTTGGTGTTTGGCATATGATCTTTGCAACAATTAAACTCACTCTTCACATAAGTAACATAGGTAATGATGATATGTTAGAGGCCAAAAGGATTTTCAAGTGCTTCAGCTAAAGCAACATGCACAGATGCAGTTGGAGCACAGTGTAAAGTTTACAGTTCCTTCTGATCTTGAAGATCTTCTGACAAAAGTGGACAAAGTGGGGTCTTTGTTTCCAAACATTTAGATCAGTGTTATTCAGATGATGGAAACCTCCTCATTCACCACTTAAAATATTGACTGCCCTCCAAAATTGCCTCTAAATAGAAAACCCCAAAACTAGAGCCAAAGTACCCTTGAGATGGATGGTCACTGTTAAAATGGATGGAGCTAGCTATTAAACCCAATTACTCCAACCCCAGCTTAGCTCTTGGTCATGACACAAATTCTTCTGTTGAGGAGATAAGGAGGAGTTTTTTCAAAGGGTAAAATCATCAAGTGATTGATCGAGAACAGAAACCAATTAAAATAAATTTGCAAAAAGCAGTTTGGGGAGCAGTCTCCCTCTGACAGAATATCAAATAAGCGTGACTGTGCTGGCCACTCACTAGAGGTCTTAGTGCAATGTTAATGTGTTTGAATTATTTGTCTTTTGGTGAAAAATCCTGTTTGTTACTCCATGTATCAAATTAAAACCACTTAAGAGAAAAATGATTTAATCAAAAAACTTTCACTTGATGACTGTAACTCATTAGTTTCACTTTTGCAAGTTTACAATTATTTGGTTAGAATCTGTGAAATTCCAGTGCTTGCTGTCTATTGTTGGCCTATTCTGATATTTATATAAATTTTCCTCATTTTTCATAGTTCTGTGTTGGATATTAATTCTTGAAATTTCACAGAGTGAAATGGAAATAGAGCTTGTTGGTAGCCCTGTGGATCACAAATGAATTAGTTCTGCAAGTGCTGTTGGAATTGTGACTTTTACTCAGAAATCTCAAACATTTCCAATATCTGCTTTCTGCAATCCTCAAAATGAATTTTCTGTGTAAGTTTGGCATTCGGTGCATAACTTCATCTTTATACTAATCTTAGGCTATGAAATTTCTCAACAAGTAAACTTTGTTGTCAGCTTTCCCTTAAAATACATATTATAATATAAAATGTAAAGTAGAGTGACAATTTTATGGTTCATGTTGGAATCCTTCCTCATTTAAAATATGTTGACTAGAGATAAACAGACCTTTTATAGACTTGTTGCTATAGGTGGTTTCTGTTCAAGGGCAAGAACTTGAACTCACTTTTACTGCAGGAGTAGAGGAAAGAGGGTGCCTTGTTAATGACATTTGACTGACTCTTCAATATTGAGTTTTTTGTTTCCTTGCTACTGTTCTGGCTTTCCTTTTATAGCAGGAAATTCTCTCTGGAGTCCTAACCTCACTGCTGATGCCTTTGACGCCTTGAGTATTATATTTTTTTTTTTTTTGTTGTTGTTGTTTTTGTTTAAGTTTTGTTTGTTTGTTTTTTTTCTGTAGTGGAGGTTTTTATTTTGTTTATTTCTGATCTTTTTTCAGAGCTAATTTTAGTTTTCGTTTATTTGTTTCCTTTCTTTGGTCTTTGTGTGACCTCTTTTGTCTAAACTTCTGGCTTTGTTCAAGGGAAAACACTTATAGTTGTGATATGTGACAGTATCATATAACAAAAAAGTTAATGTATTCTAGTTAATTTTCTGTCATTTTAGGAAGCTACTGTAATATCTTTTGTCATCAACTTCATATTTGTCAAACTGTTCCTTTATAACTGATTTGCTCTCAACAATGCTTTGACCTTTCCTATGCTTGTCTCCTTTATATACACTGATATCTTAAAGAACGCATCTAAATATTTCTTTGACTATTTGCAAGTTTCAATGTCTTTATGAAGAGAATTTCAAATTAATTTAGAAAACTTTGGGAGTGGTGTACACATATTGTTTTGGCTGTGGGAATTACACCACATGGATGTTTTTCTGTGTCTAACCTCGCACTGACAGCTCCAGCCTTGTTAATGATATCTTCTATGAAGAAAATACTAAGAACCAACTGAATCAAAAGTTAGAATGATAAATATTTTCATTATTTGTTAAAAAATTATTTATCTGCATTGCTGTGAAACTAATATTTTTCAATTGACTCTCATTTTTATGTAAACTTTCTGTTTTACAGATCTTTATTTCCTCTTAATTTTAGCTACAGTGAGGATGTTTGGAGTTTACTTCTTTTTTTTTTTTTTTTTTTTTTTTTTTTTTTTTTTTTTTTTTGACTCCTTTGTGAAATTATTTATCATTCATTTTGACTAATTCTAGAGACTGGAAAATAATCTCAGTTTCTGAGATCAAACCAAGTATTTGTGTAATTACAAAATGTTCTTTCTTCCCACAAGTAATTTTGTAATTCTGAATCCTCTGTCTCTTGAGAGAAAGATGTTAATAAAGCAAAACTTACTCTCTTTTTCTCATGTTTCTGAAATGTGTGAATGATATTGAGCTTTAAAAACTAATGTTTTGGTCTTGGAGTTATATACAATGAATATCACAAAAGAAAGAAAAGGAAAGAAAGTTGAGATACTGGAAAAATGCAGCTACAGACAGATGCAGAAATGTTGGTTTTGGCAGGAGCATAATTAATTTTGTTCACAATAGCTACTATAGGGCTATATTATAGATTTCTGCTGAAAACAGGGGTGTTTCTGTTACTTCTGAGAAGTGCTTATACTGAGTCAAAGACTGTTCTGCTTTTTATTCCACCCTGCCAGTGAGGAAATGAAGGAAGTTGATAGGGGATTCAGCCAGGACAGCTGACCCAAATTGACCAAAGGAATATTCTAGACGATATGTCATGCTCAGCATCTAGAGCTGGAGGGGAAAAGAAGGAAGGGCAGGGGATGTTTGAAGTGATGATGTTTGTCTTCCCAAGTCAACATTACACATGATGGAACCCTGCTTTCCCGGGCATGACTGAGCACATGCCTGCCCATGGGAAGCACTGAATGAATTCTTGTTTTGCTTTGCTTTGCTTATTAAACTGTCTTTCCCTCAACCCACAAGCTCTCTCATTTTTACTCTTGTTATTCTGTCCCCCATCCCACCAGGGGAGAGTCAGTCAGTGGCTGTGTAGTGCTTTGCTAATGTTTGGAGTTAAACCACTGTAAGGAAACCATTTAGTTAGTTTTAAACCTAAAAATCATATCTTGTAATGATATTTATTGCTATGAATTCTTAGAATCATTATAGAAACTGTATGAGTAAGTGATAATACAATCATGAAGAGTGAGATAACAGTCTGGCTGCATAACAAATTTACCCAAAGATATGCTGATACATCTGTTATTTTGTATGTCAGTTTTTGGAGGCTTTGAGCGATATTTGCAGATGAAATGTTGGCACAGGTTATCAAACATAACAAAAATAACTAAGATCTGTGTATGGTGTCTGATAAGACCTGAAATCTGTTTCTCTTTGCAATTGCTTCATAAATTATACTTAGGCACATTTAAATTACTTCACACACCTCATGCCAAGGTAGTCATAAGTCATTTGGAGTACCAAATTCTGCAATGAAGTGTTTGCAGAAATAAAATATTCATACCTGAGGAAGTTTTCAAACTTGCTGTTCATATTCTCTTTGATACAAATGTTTTTATCTCCAAACAGAAGAGTTTATTTTTTAAACTTACTCTTGACTTTTTCCCCTGAAGTTATGAAATCATTTTTATTTCTATTTTTTCTTTTACACCTAACATTTTACAGTGTTTAGATATGAATAAAGTCACAACACAACTAACCATGAACTGTGAAGTGTACTTAACTTGCAATTCTATATTATAATATTTTGAACCCTGCTGAGGGAAAGATATTTTGGTTTCTGTCATTAGATGTATATTCATTATGAAGAACTCGTGGCACAAGAACAATAGACAAAATTTAAAACCCATTTTTAATACAGGTTCTTATAAGTAAAACAAAGCCAGAAAGCTAAAGCATGTCCCTGCAATGTAACATTCAGACTAACAACCATAATAAACTAAAACCAATAGTCTTTTTAATACTGTGTGGGGAACTAATGCCTTTGATTCTTATGCAAACATCTCATTCTCATATGAATATCCATAATCTTAAAAAGACCTATCAAAGAAAAAATACCCAAGGGTATGTGTGTGAATCTTTTTAAGAATCTGAATATGTTAATTGAATGCTTCTGCAGTTCTATTAAGCTAAACAATTCTGTGTTAATTATGCTAGGTTTTTGTTTTTTTTTTGTTATATTAAAGAAAATTAACCTGTTTACATTAAAATAGGATCTTTCTATTCTCTAGCTAGCTTTCTATAATTGTGTTGTGAGATATATGAGTGCAAGCAATTATATATTTAAAATAAGCCTACACAAAAGGCTCCAAATAAAAAGTTCTACTGTTGATATTGATGGAAGTAAATACAGGGCATAAGAGAAGTGATAAATTGTGACAGACTCAAATTTTTCAAGTTCACACCTTGGATTTTAATTTCTATTCCAAAGCAAGAATCAAGAACTTGATTCTTCTGCAATCTTTATTTCTCTCCCCAACTTCTGTCAATTCTTGTTTCCTAAGATAATGTATCCAGTAATTTTAACCACACATCAGCATTTATTCAAATATATACTTTGTTTCTGTACTTGTAGATTTTGTCATCAGTGTACTTATGGGCAGAGAAATGTCAAAATAAGTAGTGTTAGAACTGAATGAAGGAAGGTTGATTTTTGGGAGCTAAAAGGGAAAAGGAAACAACAAAAAGGAGTTCTTATGTCAAGAATAGCTCTAAAGGAAAAGCTTAATTTATTTTAAGTGTTGAGGAAGTTAACTTATACTAAGACCATCATATTTTACAAAGCGTATCCTTTAGGAATTTGATTGTGAAGTGTATATTCTCTGAGTTCTTTCAGTTGGAAAGGAGTGTTATTCTGTGAATGTGAAAACGTACATCTACTGCAGTATAACTCTACAATAACTTTAACGTGAGGAGGTTTATTTAAAGCACCCAAACTCTGCGCTTCCTGACCTATCACCCCCAAATACGGCCAATACTTTGTTTGGTTCGGTTCATTTCCTCTTCATTAGGTGGGTTTTTCTGCTATCACTCTAATTTCTGATTGAAATCTGGGCATAAGAACTTTTTGTTTTGGTGACAATTTATTCACTTAAGAGTCCAGATAGGAAAGTCTATTTTTTAATATGCTTTAGCTTCAGCAGCTGAGTTCTTATCTGAATGATCTTTACATATCTTCTATACTCCCAGTCTCACTGTAAAAAATTCATTACCTAAAACACAAGAAGTCTGTTGACCCTTTATGCATCACAAGATTTTGCAAAGAGACTGCAGAAATTCTTTTTTTTTTTTTTTTTTTTTTTTCTTTCCAAATTTTNTGTGTGCCTAATCAAGTTAGTCCATGAATTAATCAGTGCAGAAATTTTTTTTTTTTTTTTTTTTTTTTGTGCCTCTCAAAGTTGCTGGAAACTTAGTTTACAATTTTGCAATTTTCTGTTAAGACTTCCTGTTAACTTAGGTAAAATTTCAAGCTTATTATTGTCATCTTTTTTCTTCTACATGACATAGCACATAACTGCAAGGGTAGAAAACCATTCTAATCTTTTAATGTGAGAAAAGATAGAATGATCACATGTGAAGTATGTATGTACACAAATTCATCATACCAGTATCAATTCCTGTAAAATGTATAACTTCAACCAAAATAGATCTGGACCATCGTATCTGTTGCAAAATTGCTTTTTTCCCCCAAATACTGAATTAGAAAACTACTGAACTTCGATGAAAATGAAGTATGCAGAGGATTTTACAATGATCTGAGTTTTTATGTAATTAAAGAAATTTTGGACATAGTGTACAGGAACTTTGGGAAAAAGTTTTGTTTATTTCAAAAATAAAATATGAAAGTTTTAATAGGGAATACTGAAAATAATTTTATTTAGGAAAATGTTTTCACTTATGTGAAGGTTTTAACAGAGATTAGTGAACATCTACAGCCTTGTTTCTGTGAATGGTGTAAGAGAAGCTTAGTGTACACATCTGATGTCTAGAGGAAACAGTGTTTAAATGTTGTCAAAATGTTAAGAACCACTCAACCCAGTTACAGAAATAGTAGGACATAACTATCCATCCCAGGAGAATTTTCTGAGGTAAATGGATCTGTAGAAATTGTATGTGTAATTTTCTTTATAAATGGATGGATCTATCTTTACCTACTATAACTCAGGTATTATTTTCCAACTATGTCCTTTAGGAGTGGTAAAGGAGACAAAGTAATTGAGATTAGTAGATAGATAATTCAGTAGTAGATAAATAAGACTAAAAACCAATAAGTGGAGAATGAGTGTTTTTTTTGGTTCAGCATAATGTATATGTGAGCTTTGGTATGTTGGTTATTGATCCCTTTGTTTCCTATGTCCATATGGGCAATCATTCATTTGAGCCCCCAGACAGCATGGCAATGAGCTGTAGGGCTATGCACATATATTGCTCATAACTTTTTTTTTTATCTCCTCTATATTGTCCCTCCCCAAAAGAGTAAAAGTATTTATAAAATTTCCACTTTTTGCAGACTCTTCAGTACCATTATCAGGTCACACAAAATCACAGAATGGTTTTTGTGTTGAAAGGAACCTCTGGAGATCCCTGCAGTCCAAAGCCTGTGCTAGAGTAGATCCACCTAAAGCACATTGTACATTATTTCATCCGGGTGGATCTTGAATATCTCCACACAAGGACATTTCACAACCTTTTTGGGCAGCCTGTTCCAGTGCTCTGTCACCCTAAAAATAAAGATAGTCTTCATATTCAGACAGAACTTTCAGTGTTTCAGTTTCTTCATGTTCCTCTTACCCTGTTGCCAGGCACTACTAAGAGTCTGACCCCGTCCTCCTGGCACACTTAAGATATTTTCATGCAAATATTTTTGTGCTTTTATTTAGTTAGGGAATGCTATCAGTTACAAAAATTCTTGCCCAGAGCAATTGTAAGAAAGTGATCTGCCCATTGCATGAATCTCTGGCTAGATTTTTTTTTTTTTTTTTTTTTTTTTTTTTTTTTTTTTTTTTTTTGTGCTAAAGAGAAAGAGGATTACTTTAAGAGAACCTCAGATTTAAATAAAGAGCATTAAAAGAAATTTTCATCCTGATCAGAATTTGACAGGTCCAAGACAGAAGTACAGACACACTGATGCCAAGGTAGATAAAAACGTGTTGGTATTTATAATGTATTCTCATTAAATCAGGAGGCATCAGGGCTTAATAGACTTGGGGTGCAATAGAGCCCAACCAGCTGTCTAGAAAACCTCTGTGTTGTGCACCTGTTCACATATGATTTTTCTGCCTTTGTACCTCATCCATGTTTTTTTCTCTCTATGTATTTCCACTTGAAAATTTGACCAAGTGTAAGCACAAAAATGTGTAGAAAGTATGCAGAAAGAGAAAGGGACAATCCATTAAATGGAACTGCGGAATCGTGTAAAATTGAATGGGAAAACTACAGGGAACTGTACAGTGGCAAATGTATACAGGCATAGGAAAAACCCGTGTGAGTCCCTTGTGTTTTCTTTCTCATTAATTTCTATGATTTTGCTCACTACATTAGTTATTAAATTGTGTGAATGAAAAAAAGTAAAATTGTGGAGAGATCTGAGTGCCAGTGAGAGAAAGTAACACAAAATTTTAAACTACTTGCACTTTTTTAATGCATTCCTTGCCCAAAGAGATATACAAATGAAATGTTTTAATAATACCTCAAAAATCTTTTAAGATTTGGCTCAATTATGTGTCATACTTCCAGTTTTGCTAATTATTGCTAGATTACAACAATTGTGCTATAATTGATATATCTGCTAAGTAGAAAAAACATTTCAGAAATTCATTTACATACTATTTGCTATTTGTCTTTCAATGATTTATTTGTTGCTTTTCATTCTAACTCTAGCTCCTGGAAAATCGCATAATATTTCAAACCAAAGAAATTGCAAATTGCAGAGAATTATGTTTGTTCTAGAGTGTTTGCAATCAAAATAATTAAAAGTGTTTACCCCTGATTTGGTTTAGTGCAATTGCAATTCTTTCTCTTTATTATAAATTTTTCCCTGTTTTAATTTTCTGCTGTCTTTCAAAACAAGCCGTCTTTCCAAAGACAAAAATTCTATCTTCCTCCCAAGCTGCATTTGTTTTTAATTGCAAAAGAATAGTGACCATATGATGCCAAGGTCTGGCACTTTCTGAGAAATAATACTTTACTCTCTCAGATGATTAGAATCTTTCCATCTAAAATTCTTTGGGCAAATTCTTTAACCAGGTTTAAAAACCTGCTTTGTTTGAAAAAAACAGGACACACAATGTTAACAGGACTGAAAAAAAAATTCCACACAGCAGAAAACTGGAAAAAAAATAAAAGTGTTTCAGTGGGCAAGAAAGAAGAAGGTACCTAAAAGCACTTGGAAGTTCAAGTTAAATCAGTGGCATCCTGTTGATCTGTGGTGTGTTAGAGCCATTTTGTACAGGTGTCTGCCACTGGTGTCCTGGATGCATGAAAAATACAGCACCAGGCCACAAGGTTTGATGTTGGTAGATACACATGACACCTATCATCACTCAGCGGTAGCAGAAGCACTGAATAATTTAGAATTATCAGTCCCATTCTGCCAGTTTAAACTAGAGGAGCAGAATCCTTAAGCAAAGTTTACCTGACACAGCTGGGAAATGCCAAGAAAACCCTCTTGAGACTACTTAATGGAAAATAAACAGGGAGGAAAAGTCATTGTGCAGTACAGAAGTTGTATGGAAAATACAATCGAAGTCCTACAGAATCCTGTTTAATCACACATGAAATGAGAATTATGATAGTCCGGAGTTCTCAGAAAGGTTTCATGTGAAGAAAACCTGCACTTTTAAGAACACACTGCATTCAAAAGCCTTGTAATCATTTTTTGTTTGTTCAATTGGAGAACAAATCAGGACCTTATGGACTTAAATCATAGAGGAAACAAACATGTAATAATTGGATTTTTAGACACCATATATTTTTGGCTGTGTAGATATGTACTTATAGATAGGAAACTTTTCATAACTCCATAAAGAAAGGTTTGAAAAGAGAACTCCTTTAAAATTCAGTAAGAACTAGAGACTAAGGACTGAAGTCTCTGTTAGTTGCCTCACCTGCTGTGACACTGAGAACTCTTTATTCTGTAATACTGCTCAAGCTGGCAGGGGAGTTACTGCTCGAAAGGACTTCACACAGCAAGAGGCACATTGAGGTTGGTGGCAAAATACCCAGGTGTGATGTGCAGCAATACTAGTTCAGTCAGTGAGTTCATCTGAGACACTGATGTTGTTCCTGAGAAATAGTAGCGTTGGTGCTCCATGAAATAATGTCCAACAATTACAGTGGTGGCTTGAGTAGAGTTTGTCTCTGCGGAATTTGAATACCTATAACACAGGGATCAAAACTAGTTTCTCAGATACAATCAGTGGAAAAAGAATGAAACTTTCAGGAGAGAAAAATAATTCTCCATTCTAGAAAAAATCAGATGAAAATTATAGCTGATTTCTATTATTAAGAATAATTCTTTCCTCTCCTAGTGACTAAATCCAAATTCTTATATGACAAAGAATGAGTCTGTATTTGTAATCAATTGGAAAGCAAAGTGGTACAATCCTTAGTAAGAGATCTTTAATTTAATAGAGGAGAATTCAAAATTATTTTTAAAACTCTAGATTTTTTTTTTTTTTATTTAGGAAGCATCATTCCATCAAATTTGAACTTTTCATGGTTTCTTTAGGAGGAAAAGAAAATGTCCAAATGTTTCAAGATTTCTCAAGACGTAGCATCCATTTTCTTTTTCCAAATTATATCTATTGTTCAATGTGGAAATACAAATTATTTTACTATTACCAATACAAATAATGAACTGGAATAAATTGCTCAGAGACATTGTAGTGTTCTGTTAATGGAGACTTCAAAGAACAAGTGAGACTCATATGCCACAAATGTTGATGAAATAACTGACGTTTGCCTATCAGCATGATGATAGAACAATATCCAGATGCCTCCTTCTGCCTCATTGTCTATGATTGTGGTTTATATATGCCATTAAAAAATAAGTATATGTGATATTTGTTTTTGATTCTGAGTGAAACAAATGCTTATCCATAGAATCCTTATGCAGTTCAAATTCTGCTGGGAACACTCTGTTTTGGTTGGTCAAAAGAATCTGGGACTTGAATCTTGGTAATTTCTTCAGACTTCTGGAACCTCCTGTCTGACTATGTCAGACTTCTCTAGCTTTGCTCTTTTTAAAGCCAGCCTAAGGATCATGTAATCCTTGGATCAGGAGCAGAATTTTGCCATCTTTTTCATTTTCATGGTCCAGTCTAATGGTTGTTGGGAATAATCTGTGTGTACAAAAGGAAAATATTTTCTTTTTTAATAAATAGGAAAAATGGACATAGCTACAGAAGGGTACAGTGGTACTGCACTATATATACCTTGTGATTTGGATGAGTCACTACAAAGAGAATTCATCAATATTACTGCATTTGTATTAATTAATTTCACCGATTTATCTCTTTGGGGGTGTATTTCTGCAGTTACGTATATTCTATGCAACAGCAAGATATGTAATTTAGAAGTTTTAGTGTATATATTTACAAGTAATGAAAGTTCAGTTTCTTCTGAACAGATATTTTGAACTCTCTTCAGTATATCCTGAACAGATAGTTTGTCTTTTTCTTTTTTTTTTTTTTTTTAACATGCTTTTGGAATCAAATATTAATGATCGTAAATTAGGATCTTAAAATCCTAAACCCTTTAGCATGGATGAAAATCCAGAGAGTATGCATATCCTGTCTTTTCCACAAAATAGAAAATAGACCTTCAGCATACACAGATGTTACCACACTTGTGCTTGCAATATGAGCTTCACACTGAGCAGTTAATAAATTTCAACAGGATACTCAGAGACATCAGAGCTCTGGGAATCATTAATTCATGTTTCATGTGCTGCTACACCAGATATCACCAACTAAAAAGGTATGTCAAAACACATGTGAGATTCAAAATAAGTTGTCCTTACCAGAGACAACAAACTAAGCACAGTCATGCAGTGACTCTCTTAAAAGTCACACATTCATGTCTCTATGGAAATGCAGTTTGCTCCTAATTCATAAGCATCGGGAAGCATCCATTCACTGCTGCACAGGTGCTGCTAAGAGTATGATTTTTTTGCACTCAGGCAAGGCAGAAAATTCTCTTGCGCATGGAACATTATTTAAAAAAAACCTATGACCTTAGAATACCAAACAGGTACAAAATAGTCTCTGGATCAACTCATCATATGTGCATTCCTTCTTGCCTCATTTTGCTGCTTTATGACTTTTTTGTTCTGGAATTTGGTTTGGAGGGATTTGTGGGGGATGGTAGTTTGGTTTTTTTTTTTTTTTTTTTATAAATAACGTGCATTTTTATAGCTACAGATTAACCAGAATTATCTACAAAAATATAAAATTAATGGAAGAGAACTATGTAACAGCTGTTTGAATAGCTCATTAACAGATAACTGAGAGGTAGAGATGACTTTGTACAAAGTTCGGAATATTTTTATTTAGCACACAAAAAAATACTGAGGCTTAATGGTATTGAGTAATGATGATTTCAGATTTTCCTTAGAGTGACTTCATATGGGGCAGGTCCAGGCCTGAAATGACCTTTGTAAATAACTCAGATAATATTTAACCCCTATAGAGCAAACCTGTAGAGTAACCTGTGACATGGAGTACACTTAATGTCTTTGGGAAATGTTTGGAGTTTTGTGCTTCATTAGCTGAAGTCCTCTTGAGGAACTCTTGGACTTTCTCCGGTGCTGATCAATTTGTAATAGTCTCTGGTATCTGGATATCTGAAAAGGTTTTTCAGTGTGTGAAGAAGAATCTAATTCAAGCTAAAAAACTGCCATATTCCATGTCTGCAAGACAACTGAGATAGACAGCCCATGATATTATAATGACAAACCAAATCCTTTAACACAATTGTGAAATAGATACTATCTATTTAACTCAAGAGAGCCAATCAACCAAAGTCCTAATGAAGAAAAATCCTTACTATTAGCAAAGATAAAAAGCAAATTTGTAGACTTAATGAGGAACTTTTGTTTATGGGAGTGATGTAAATTACATATGTTAGAAGTTTGTTTGTTTTGTCAATATACAGTACTTCCACCAAGTGTAACTCTACTTGTGTAAAAATGTCTTTTGACTAGTTGTGTGTTTCACTTCACCTTCTTTGTTGGGTCAGCCAGCGGCATGGCAACAAATAGGCAGTGGTCCATGGTTTCACCAGTGCAACCAGGGGAACGAGGGAGGGAAAGACAAAAATGACCAGGTATATCTCTTCTCTTTGTATAAAGATTGATTTTTCCACAGAAAATATTTAATCTGCTTATCCTCTGGACTATATTCATTGTATCTTGTAGATGTTTATTTAAGTCTGAATTGTCACCATAGAAGAGTTGTAGGTACACATCTGACAAAAATAAAAAGTAGTTTGAAATTTAGTTTTTTCTAATGGCACAGTGCCAGTATTGGAGAGAATCTGGTGGATAAGATTGATTTTTAGTGATTAAATTAAACATTGGAAATGAATCCAATTTTCCTCACTTGGCTTCTGCATATGTATGAAAAATAGTTTAAGCTTATTTGTCACCTTTCACTTTCCTGAGGTAGTAGGTTTCAAATACTATAACTTGTCACTGCCACTTTTTCACTAGGGCTGAAAGCTACATATATAGAAGAGCAGATGCTTTAAGCAGAGGAGTTGTGCTATTCTGTTTCCAATTCTTTTTTTATGGCAAGCAGCATCATGTCACAGCATGTGTCAAAGTAAACCAAACCATGAAGGATTTATTTTAAGGAAGTGGCTGAATTGTGAATATCATATAAAGCTGACAATATCAGTCATTGCAGGAGAGGCTGCAGCACAGGGCACCTTGCTCCTGTCAAAACTCAGCAAAATACAGGGCTCCATACCTTCATATAGAGGGGGAGTTAAACTCATTTCTTAAAAGTCGTTACTCCCATCTCCTACCTACAGACATTCCCTGTTTCTGAAGATCTTACCTTCTCCTCTTACTTTTCAAATACCACTACATGCTTTTGCAGCTCCCTTTGGTGTCAGTAGTTGAGTAAGGAAAAAAGCTGTAATTAAGTCTTCAGCTGAGACCACAAAATACAGCCACTGTGGCATAAAAATAGAAAATTAAAATGCATACAGCATATGTGCTTTTGTGCAATTTTATTTTTAAAGTTCTAATTGTATGCTGGCAAGTCACTGTGTGCTGGTAAGTTGTAGAAATCCAAACATTTCTAAGCTCAGTATGTCATTTGATTCTATTCCTTTCCATAATTTATGTTCTTAGTCAAGGAACTGAAGATAGCAGTGTCAAGTGAGAAGTTGCACAGACATTTCAAAATATGGTAGCCTGACTTTTCAGACTTTCAGTGACACAGAGAATCAAATACAATTTTCCATTTATATATATTCAGGCTGAAATATATTATCATTATATTATATATCATTAACATCCCTACTGTCCACATTATCTACACAAGCACTTTGTAGAGTAATTGCATGCTACTAGGGAAATTATGGAAACTGATCTTTGTATTTAAAGTATCATTTTGAAAATCCACGTGTTTTATTGCTGGACTTTATTATACATGTCTTCCTGACTATAGTTCTAGGTCTCTTGCTGAAAGCCACAGAGCTCAGGACCACAGTTGCTACACACAACACAGACTCACCTTGGAAGACTTTTTTCCTCTAGCTGATAAAACTGACATTTGAAATGACACTGTATTCTTGCATACAAATTATTACTGCTATTTTTCTTATATTAGTAGTCGATGAGAGTTATGAATTACTACTGCTATGTAGTAATTAATTTTATTAGTTGTTTTTGGTGACTGGTTTTTGTATTGCATTGTGTAAGGCTAGAGTTGACTAAGAAGAAAGTGAGCTAGTTTGTTCTCTTAAGCTGCTGTCACTTACGAGTGAAAAAAAGTGAAATATAATTCATGTGTTGATAACTAAATAAAGACTTTGACACTTGAAAATTGTTTGCCACATTGGATCTACTTAAAAATAAAGATATGGCATATTATAATTTATATATCAATATGTCTTAGAAGTCTCACTCAAAGTGCAGTCATTTTAACAGAAATGTTTTTAATAAGGCTATTGGATTCTGTAACTGTTTTCCTGTAGTCATTTTCAGTATTAAAGTCAAAATATGGTTTATATTCTTTTCCTACTCCTAGTCTTTCTCTCCCATCCTCCAAATGCTACCTTTTCAATCTGTCTGCTCTCTAAATGCTGAGGCATTTGTTTTGTGGGGGAGGGATGAATGAGATGAAGCCAGCGAGCAATCTTTCAAGTGGTGAAATGACATCTTGTTCCCTCTGTTATAGTTGTATGGGCTGGTGGTCATAGGAATAAATTCACAAACTGTGTGGTTTGGTTTTGTTTAGGGCTTGTTTGTTTTGTTTTTTCCTTTCTGTAAACTAAGAGCCTACAACATAGTGTCAGCTTCATGCTGTTTCAGCTGAACTCCAGCTGTCTTCTGTACAAATCAGATATGTAGTGTAAATATGCATACCCAGAGTGCACCTATGAAAAACTTTAGGGTGGAGAAGTATTATATGAATTGTGGCAATATTCGTGGAAGCGTTATGAGCCTTGGATGAGGGAAAGGGCACAGTGCAACCTCCTTCCTTCAAATGGTCTGTGTTCATCTGTGTGCTTTTACCAAGAAATTGCTTGGCCTGCCCTGTATTATCCCCTGGATGTGCCTCTTCACCCTGCCAGAACACTTCAGACTCCAGTCTACACTCAGCCGGGAGTTCAGAGCTCATGAGTCTGTTTGAGATTTAAGGGTTCCTTCAACCCCCAAGCACCCCCAGTAGTTCTGGTTGTCACTGAGATGGAAACTGCCACCTTCAGAATTACTTTCAACATCACAGCCTAGGAAGATATTTTTCCTTCTTAATAAGATATGTATGCAGTACCTTTTCTCCAAATGTGTAATGTGCTTGTTAATGATGGTGTTCCATTTGAAAATATGGAAATATTCAGAGAGTGATCATTGTTTTTAGCACAAAAAAAAAAATAATTGTTCTCATCTATTTGAAAATATGTCCTGTCAATTTGTGATTCACACTCTAGGCAAGAGAACTTTCTCAGTGTTCTATAAACTGATTACATTTTATACTGGGAGATTAGGTTGTGTATAAGTGCTCCATGGACCTCCTATAATGAGCCAGGAATCTGTCTCTTAAAGCATCAAGTTTGTTTTGATCCTTCATATATTTATTTCCTTTTTTTTCTGAAGAGTACATTTGAGGAGTGAGAGGTAATGGGCTGTAATGTTCTTTCTCCCTGACCACAGCACCACCATCAAAGTAATCATTACTTTCTTCAGCAGGGAACTTCAGCAATTTTGAGAGATCGGTTATATTTTTGAGGAGTTTGTAAAATTAATGTTATTGTAGAAAATCTGTCAAACATAACTTCAGGATTTCAGTCTGCTTACTGCTAAGATTGCTGAGGTTCTCAGTATGGTAAAAGTTAAGTGATGTGATAAATATAATTTCCATCAATGTGAAGATATATTGCTTACATTAAAACTGATTGACTGACTTGTTCTCGTATGTCCATTACCTCTCTCTCGCTTTTTACTATTGTGGTGATGAGCTCTGTGGGAAGAGGCACTTTCAAAGAGGATCCTAATAGCTTATCACCCTCATTTTGGTCTTAGTCATATTTTTTTTTTCTTTTTCCACTTTAGTCTGGAAAAATAATTTTGTGTCATCAATTTTAGTTGAGTTTTAGTGTGTAATTTTCATCCTTTTCAGTGTTGACTTATTTTTTAAAAAAATCACCCTGGGTATTTCAAAGGGGGTAAAATTATGCTCATTTTCCCTTTAATTGTTGAAAAGCATCAAAATGACAACATTAATAAAATATCTGATTAGGGCTTTCTTTTTGTGAAGGGATAAGATGTACCTACAATTGATTCTGGTCCATAGCATCTGTAAAAATGCATAGGTATGAGTCCCCAATTCAAAAAGGAAATAATTTCTAAAGAAAAAATTTGTAAAAAAGAAAATCCAGGGGACTTAGTCTGTGCTTTAGGCCTTGATCCATCCCTGTTCCCTTCCTGCATTAAAGGTGGAGGTTATGAGCTTACTGCAGCTACATCTTTTCTCACCAGCACTTTGCAGAAGGTGATAACAAGCCTGAATATTATTTTTTCAGTGTGGATCTTTAGGCATACTAGAGTGTGAGTATTATGCTCACAAAGACTAAAATAATTCACTTGATTACATAAGTAATCATAAGAGCAGCAACGCTGTATGGTTTTTGGAACATAAATGTGCTCCATTTTTGGTCTGCAGGACTTCTTGGCAATTATGGTCACCAAATCAAAAGTAGGTATGGAAACAATCACCATTGTCAAATTACTGGTTTACATGCAGAGATAAAAATCACGGTCATGTCTATAGCTTATTGTGTCTTAGCTGGTGTATGGATGAGTCACACTGCAGTGAAGCTAAACTGTGGAAACCAGTATTGATCTTCTGTCACTAAGCACACAGACTTTTATTTTCTGCTGAGGCTGAGGCTACAGATAGACCTTTACTGTCCTTTCATTTCTACTTGCAGTTGCTCATTGTATCTCATCAGCTGAAGATTATTGTCGTTGCATTTTGTTTCGTGTGATTTGCACAACTTCACCCCAGCTCTGTTCCAGGCAAAATCAACCAAATTTATTCATGCCACCTGCATAAAATATAACTTAAGGCAGTTTTGGGTTGTGGTTTTTCTTCTTTGTGTTTTTGGTTTGTTTTTAATTGTTTTTTGTTTGTTTTTTTGTTTGCATCAAGTGTCTTGAACAACTGAGGAAGGTTAGAAGTGTGAAAACTTCCAAAGGAGGAGTATCAACAGGAAGGTGTTGAGAAAGAATGCAAAGCCACTCAATCAAAAAGATGATTTGCAAGTAGAATATTGATCCAAGACTTGGAATATAGGGATGTTATTAGGGTGCCTCTCTATATAAATGTGCTGCGTTTTTGTTAAAGAATAAATAGTTGTTGGAAAATAGGTCAAAATCACCAGGCTCACTTAACCTACTGTTCTTTAATAAGAATATCTTATTTTTGCACTAAGAAAAACAAAGCAGTTTTAATTCATAAATTAAATTTTGACAAATTGGGTTATAACACCACAGAGATTGCATGTCTTTAAATAAATATAATTATATTTAAGGAAACTACAATGGAGTTTTTTTAAAGACATACAAACCCCCTGGTGTTATAACTCAGAATTATATTATGACATTATAATATGTAATAGCTACATTATGTAGGTACATATATTAAATTATATGACATTTGTCAGCCTCTGGACAAACCATAGCTCAGATTTTTTTTTTTTTTTTTTTCAATTAAAGTAACAGAGATGTTCCTCTCTAATGTGAATGAAGTTGGTTTACCTAGGTTTTATTTAAAATATTTATATTTCTTTCTTTTTTATTTTGTCAGGAGCTTATTTATGGTTTGTCTTTTCTTTGTTTTATTATGCATTATAATTCATTATTGAACTAAAGGAACTCTAGAGTCAGGAAACCGAAATACTAAAGGTTTAAAAAGGAGACACATATGAAGAGAAGGAACCAGAAATTATTTTGCATGACATTGTGACTCATACATTCTCTCCACTGAGAGCTGATATGATGGATGTTTGGATATATTTTTCTAAGAGTCTGTAGAACACAAAACTGATTAGTTACAGATATTGCAGTGTTATCCCCTTTTGGTGTCAGCAGCGGTGGACATTCATTTGCAGGTACTGCTGACGTACCTGAGAATATAAGAAAAGTCACTAAAACTAGAGACAAACATCTTTTTGCAAAAATTATGCAGACACCAAAAATTATGTTGAGGGGTGCTGATCGTATGCACAAGAAGTTACTTATCCAGATGAGGAAGAAGTAGCTACTGTGCAGTAACTAATCCCCTGCAGTCAGTAACTGCAGTCAGTTATTTCAGTGATTGTAAATAAATGTTACATCTTTATGCTTATCTCGTATTGGGCCATGAAGTTTTCAATAGCTTTAGTTATAAGACATGGTAATAATACTTGCCCTCATTCACCTGGAGTCATATGGAGACTGGAAGATTGGAAGTTAATTCTTCAGAAGAAATCTGGCATCTTGGTTCAGGTGAGACCTTTCACAAAAATGATGATGTGAGACCATATCCAAATTTTTGAGGAGTACTGGACTTACAAAAGGGTTTTGTACAGTGAAAGCAGACCTACTGAATTATTGAAAGAATTTCAACAACACAATATTATCTTGAATAACCAGGGGATTAATTACTTTTCTTCACTGATATGCTGTTAAACACCATTTTTCTCCAAATATTGAGAAGAAATGAATTTGTGCCAATGGTTCTTGACATTTAGATTTCGCCATCAGGCTCTTCTGTTCTGTGCTATCCTCAAAAGACACAGGGCTACTAGCATTTAGCAGTGTAGAGTTGATTCTCTGTACCTCAGGGGAATCATGTCCTAATTTAATATACAATGGTATAAATTGTCTGTCAGGGTGAAATGAAACTGTAAAGAAAAGATTCTCTGTTCTAGAACTTCCACCTTCTGTAAAATTGTAATGTTGCATCTTCAAAGGAGAAACAGAAGAAAATAACTTCTTACAGCTTTTCAGTGCTGATAGGCATCCAGAGAAGCTTATCATTTGAATGTCTGTATTTTGAGTTTTTCACTAGAATTTAGGAATATCAGAGGGAATGCAAGGGCAAAGTAGTATCAGACCAACAAGTCTCAGCCCTTTAGAATTTTGAAGTACTTTGTTGCAGCTTGGCTTCAATCACAGACTTCTCTAACTGTATTGAAATGTTGTCTGTATTTGCTGCCTTGTAATTGTGAAATAAATTTCTAAAGCATTTCTAAACTTGTTTGATTAAAGTTAAAAGTAAACTGAATTTTAAAATGTAACTCTGACAAATAACTGGGGCTGGACTGTAAGTAGCACAGGTCAAACTTTTCATTGTGCACATATTTATATATTATTATCACTCAATTCAGTGGTTTTCATAATAAACCCATCTAAGAACAATGACAAAATTGAAACAAAAGCAAAACGATTGTATATTTTGTGGAATGAGTGTTGAAGTGTTTGTTACATGCTGTCTTTATTGTTCCTGGACTGAGTACTTAAACTGTTAAAATAGAGATTGCCTAAAGAAATTGTTTAATCCCTCAAGGACATGGCATAAGAGCCCTGACATCTTCATCCTGAAGTCAGAAAATATCATTGTTTTTGTCTGTTATTACTGTAAATGCCCTAAAACATTAGGAGTGGAGCAGCATGTTTAAAATTCAGTCCTGAGTAAGTGTATCATCTTGGGTTAGAGTAAACTGGTAATCCCAGTATTCCATAACGGATTTGAAGGAGCAAATGAGATAAGTACGGATATTATGCAGTGCATGCACAAGTTTGTCCTCGCGAAGAGAAGCGTTGTTTTGAGCTCGGTGAAAACCAATCGATTTCTTAATGAACAAAAGGAAGAGGTATATAAGCCATTTTTACCAGCTGCCTGGCTTAGCACATGAGATCCAATTTTCTCCAACCACTTTCTTAACGAATAATTAAACATAATAAAATGTGTTTGTATGTGTCTTGTCTAATTTATAAAGACTACCACTGGCCTGTCTTAATTTTTTTATGCATGAGAACTGAATTGGGCTCATCTTCCTTCCACAACTCTGTGGATTGTTACCACAAGTCTATTGACTGACAAAACCTTATTACATTCCAATAGATACTCTGTGAATTAATCCAAAATCTCCAGGAAATGTCAAGGAAGTGAATTGTTCAAGAACAAGATCAAACCCTTCATAGACAGCAAGAAGATCTGAATAAAAGTGCAGCAGGAGTGTTATAGAAATAATTTTAATCCAATTTGTGACAATGTAAGTTTGTGAGCATCTCTGATTCTCTGGCCCTGCCCCCTCTAATTTCTCATTCCACTCATAATTCTAATGGGTTAAATTTTGGAGCTGGTAAGAGAAAATATGCATACTCTAAATTTTCAGTTGAATGAAGCACAAAGTGTCACCATTTCCGTTTATCTCACTGCACTTGGCAAAGGGGCTTAGGGAATCTGACAGTACCTGGCTGCATTGCCCTGGGGACAGAGGAATTGAGAGCACTGAGCAGGAGAATTGGAATGGTGCTTCAAGTAAAACTCTTCCTACCTTTTCTCTGCCTTACAGGAATACCTGCTAGCAGTAATTCTGTCTGTCATGAATACAGACTAAGAAAGCCAGTGAAAGTGATGGTTGCACACCATCCCTGCCCTGAAGTATCCATGTGCAAAGTTGTGAGAGAGCTGATGTGATTCAGAGATTGCAGTAGCAGTCATTAGCTGCTCACACCACTTGTTTGCAAAGAACTGAGAGGAGGAAATTTCCATAATGCTGCAGCTGTAAGGGGTGAATCTAGCTGAGTTTGAAATCTATCCATTATGTGAAAGAATATTCCTCCATTTAAGGTTGAGATTCTATTACAGGCTTCCTAGGCAGAATAAGTGGTTTGTCACCGACTGTTAGTGGGCTCCTAATATGAATTATCCTAAGATAATTCATATCTTAGGTTCAGTGAAGTAAAACTTTGTTGCAGCAAGAAATGGATATGGCTTTGTTTTGCACCCCCCCAGTACTGACATGTTATTTTCTTTCTGTCACCTTTGTGCCAAAAGCTTCTAAATCCTGCCATGCCATAAGAAAAATTGGAAGTTTTACTCTTAAATGTCCCCAGATTTTCATCTCAAGTGTTTTATACATCAGTATCATATTGTATTTGTTACATTTTGATGCCAGCATAATCTATAAACTTGTAGAAATCCAGACAATAAGGGGCAAATGTGTGTGTGCCAAACACCAATAACTGCATGGTTGTGGAGCCAGCCAAGGACTGCTGGTAATAACAGGGCAGAATTTCTGGTGACAAACAAGGACTGCTGGTGTTAATACACCATGAGAAAGAACAAGCTGTGACTTGAAAAAGGAGCAGTGCAGAGGTAGGGCAGCAATTTTCTGGGACAAACATCCTTGTTGCAGTTTCTGGAGTTAAGCACAACACGGTGCAGAGCGAGCACAGGAATAAGAAGTGGGGAGGGACTGCAGTGGGGGTGGGGGGGGGGCAAGATGATCAGACACCCAAAGCCCCCTGACCCATTTCCAGGAAGGTCTGAAAGAAAAGAAAGAACAGACTGTGCATGATAATTTGCAAAAGGAAATGAGAAACTTGTCTTTAGCGTGGGGAAAACCTATTTATGCAATGGTACTGCAACGTAGACTGGGCACTGCCCTCCAGGACCCTGGACATCCCATCAGCTGGACTGAGGCAATAGGATCAACCCTGAAATCAGGATTAGCATCCTATCAGCTGGATCAACACTGGAACCAGGACTGGTCTCTTTTTCTGACTCTTTTTCTCTCTTTCTTTTTCTCACCTCCTCTTTAATTAATTAATCTTCTCCTTTTCTCTTCCCTTTCACCCTGTCCCTTTATCCCAAACCCACTGACCTGTGTTTGTGTAGTTGGTTAGGGACTAACACCCCAACTTCCATTTCAATCATGCAATTTACTAATAAAGCTTTCTGCCTGTTTGCAGCCCTCTGACTTCTGCTGTTCCTTTCCACCAGGAGCATTTAGGAATCCTAGGTGCTTCATTCCCCTTCAGGGAGAGAATTCACATAAGCATATTACAGAATTCTGAAACCTGTTTTAGGTCATTTACAGTAATAACAGACAAATTCTAGTCTGTAAATAACCTCAAAGTTGCCTAATTATTTTAGAACAACTTTCAGTGCTTTTTTTTTTTATTTTATTTTTTTTTCCTTATCACTGTATAAATAAAAAGAGATAGGTCTAAAAATAAATTTGAAAGAAACTCCAAGCATGGAAAGAACTTTTTCTTAACCATTCAAAGAACAGAGTCTTAAGCAACCCATTCATACAATTACCTTATACCCTTATACTACTTTNTTTTTTTTTTTTTTTTTTTTTTTTTAAGAGTAAACTGAGTTTGCATAGCAGCATCCACATTGGAACAACATCACATAAAGTTACTGATGGAAAGACTGGTCTTAAATATAATCACATCAAACACACAATCAAACAGGAAAACAAAAGGTGACACCTTACCTTCCCAATGTACTTAAAAAGAAAAAAAAAAAAAAAAAAAAAAAAAAAAAAAAAAAAAAAAGAAAACCATATGGAACACAAAATAAAAAAGAAATGTAAAGTTAGCAATTACTACATGAGATGACAGGTTTCAAAACTGCTTGTATATGATTATAGGACACTTAGTATTGAGTAAGAAAAATCAACACTATTTTCCACACCTAAGCAGTAGGTACTTATGTGTCAAAATGATTTACATTAATTTTAGATTGTGTTTAATTTATAGTGACTAATTAGCTACGTAAGAAACTGGAAGCATCTTTCAGATACCTTCCAGTGGCAAGTAGCTAGTGCATGCACTAGTCCCACGGGGAGACACAGCCTCTGATCATAGGATAAAATAACATTGTACATTTGCAGTCATAGCTATACCCTGACAGCTCATTACAGTTTTGTTCATTTAATGTTGCTTACAAAACAGGTTCTTTGTTGTCAGGACTGGTTTGACCTGTTCACATATGCCTATCTTGTTTTATGTACAGCTGATTTATACTTTCCTATTCTTTTTCTTTAAATGAAAAATAAGTTCTACAACCAAAATTACATTTTGGTACTGCGTATGAAGATAGCAAAACTATAATGTTCAACTGGAATGGTTTCTGCTGTCACAGCTGTCCTTTAAGGCAGATGTGTGATCTAGGGCTTGAATAACTTCTCAGAAAGTTTAAATCCCTTGATTTTGTCTATATTTAATATTGTGGAGACACAAAATAAAATACCTATTGGGTTGTCTTACTATAGTTTGTTAGTATTTTGAATATTAGTATATTCTTGAGAATGCTTCAGTACATTTCCTAGGGAGAGGAAGAACGAAGACTCTATGTCAGAACAGGATTCAAAACCAAAATTATGGAATAGGTCCCTATTAGCTCTACTAATATAACTTTCTTTTCAACCTTGGTCTAGTTACACTAGAGACCATGGACTTCCAGAAATTAGATCCCAACCATTTTTTTGAAACTAGCAACTCTCATTTAAAACAAACAAACAAACCCCCAAAAAACCAAAGCAGAAACAATAAAAAAGAAACAGCTTTTAATATCTAGTAGAAATCTGGAGATATTGTTTACTCCAAATGATCTTCGTTAATGCTAAAGGAAATTTACTTATGCCTGTATGCAGAGCAATCAGCAGCTCTAATACATGCAGAAGGTCTGGCCCATTTCTCTTCCTTCAGGTATTACTGAAATCAGTTGGTATCATCATGTGGTGCTTGGGAATAGTCCTGCTGCTTATGCTACTTGTTCCTTACCACAAAACTTCTGGGGTTAGATTATTAGAGAAAAATAGTTTCACTTTGATTAAGATTAAAAAATTCTGCTTATAACCAGATGGTGATCCTACATTGTTTTAAAGCACTGCAGCACAACTGAAGATGGCAGTTGTCTTTAAAGGCTTTTTAAAAATTCCTCTCATGGTGAATATTTACTGCTTCCACTCAGCTAAAATTTTCCCCAATGCTGACTTCCTTTAGCTATCCTAGCTTCTTTGGGTGACCACATTTGTCTCACCTTATGCACATACACACATTTTGGCATGAGTCATCCATTGTTTTATGAAGGGTATAGGAGTCCTTTTTCAGTGAATAGTGTAATAAAATACACTCTTATATCCTTAATCTATATTCGAGTTATTTATGTTGTCTGCATCTATTGAAAACATAAGCAACATTAAGGAGTTAATGATTAAGTGGTCAGACCTAATTATTAATTTTGGAAATGCTGTGGTAATAAGGTAAAATTAACATACTTAGAAGTCTGAAGTTTAAAAAAATGATAAGTTCAGTTTCTTTGCTGCTTTAGAAAGTTGGCTGCTGTTTTAGATTCCATGTTTTTTCAAAAAACGGAGCTGAAAGGAAGGAAAAACAGTGAAGAATGCTCAGCACCACTGCCTACATTGGAGTTTTAAAGAATAAAAATGGCAAGTGACAGCTATTGAGCCATGCTCATCTAATAAGGTTCTTTGTCAAATTGCACATTATTGTAACTGAAACCTGAAACAACCAAATTCAATGCTGAGCTTTAGAAATTCAACTCCTCTTGTAACAAAAGGGGACATTTCCTGAGCTGTGGGATTGAATTTGATATGAATTGTGAACAGACTGCAACTCCATTAGCTGATTTTGGAGAGGACATTTTTTGGGATTGTGAATCGTGGTGCTGTTTCCAGATAGGATGTAATGTAAAACAATTCAGGATGCTTCAAATCCCTATCTACTGGGAACAAAACACAAAAGCATGGAGTAATTTTTTTGTTATTGTTGATTTGGTTCAGTAGAGAAAGCAGTTGACAAAAATCATTGTTATTTGCATATTATATTTACTATGGTTTTCCTTAATGAGCTTTTGCTAAATCTTCATTTAGAAAACTAGGAAAGTGATAACTGGAGGGTGGCAGTTGTAGGACTCCTAAGAAATGGTAAAAAGTGATTTATATATTTCATCAAATCTACCTTCTATGGAAGCTGAAAAAAAAAAAAAAAAGCTGTGCTTATTAATGTTAGACATAATTTCTCTGATGTATGCTCTCCTATATTATTTTTGTGTGTCTGAAGGCCCTTTATCATTTTAGTCTATGCATCACTAAAAATATTGTTTACATCAGTCCACCTAAAAAAAAAATTACCGCACAATGAAACTTCTTCTTTGTACAATGAACTGATAAAACAATTTAATTGAAAACACCCAGTAACCAACATTCTAATAAATTTTCACTTGATATTTGTAAGAAATGTATTCAACGAACTGCACATGACAGAAAAGATGCATTATCATCTGATTGTAGTTACTGAGTTTACATCATCGATTTCTATGTCGGAATGTGCAGTGAGAGTGGAAAAGGAGCCTTTAGAAAACACAGCAATTCAATCAAGTGGCTGTTTTAGTTGTGATACATCAATATATATGTAGCAAGAGAGGGGTTTACTGGAGGAGCAAATTCTTTACTTCTCTCTGTATTCAATTTTTTACTAAGAAAAAGTCAAGGAATCGAGCTGTGATAGGTTAAATAATGACTGCAAGTGTAACTAAGAAATGTGTATGGGTGCAAGAAAAGATCTTCACTGTATTTTAGCAAAATCTGTCAGGAGAATCATAGTAACTGGTGCAATGATGTTTCTTCTGTTACATTCAAATATTCCAGTCATTTTCAAAATTTTTAAGCCAGTTAATTTAGGATATAAATCCATTCTACTGAGATTATGTTGAAGGCCCAAGATAAGGGAGAAAAAAAAAATATTTAACATTATTTTTGATACTTAGAAAAAACAATTGCCATTTTTTTCCTGACAGCACAGTACAAATGGTAAAAAGTTAGCAATTTTTACTTATATGCATATACCATGTACCTATGTATACACCTGGGTTATCATTTTAAAAAGTTAAATTTATTAGCTATTGCTAATTTACACTCACCTGCCTTGAAAAAGAAAGTACCTTACTGATACTTTCATTATATTTCACCTTAACCCTTACATAGCATTAGTTGGTAAAACTAATGGGCATTTATTGCACAAAAATAGAAATAGTGATAGCATAGTATATTTTTTTATGAAAAACACCACTTAAGATTCTTTGGTTAGAAGCTGTTGGTGGATAAGAAAGCTCTCTTATTGTAAAACCAAATTTTCTCAAGACTAAGACAAAAAGTGAGATCATTATCTGCTGTCAAAATATAGAGAGTATACCATACCAAAGAAGAGGTCTGTCCACCTTCTTCACCTTCTGCGACTTTTTTCTCCTTTTGAATTATGCAGTCCAGGGAAACCTGACTAAACTTGTCCCTCCCCAGTACAGCAGGGTTTTTCAATCATTGACTTGTGTGCTTTCTCTTGCTTAAGGAATCGCATTTGGACAAAATATGATTTCCTTGATTCTTAAATCTTATTGAGTGTGCCAAATTAATACTGTTGATAAATGGGAAAGGAAAAAAA
>VZRP01001681.1:0-15690 GCA_013397995.1 Malurus elegans | reverse complement strand
AAAAAAAAAAAAAAAAAAAGAAAAAGGAAAAAAAAGAAAAAAAGAAAAGGAAAAAAAAAAGAAAAAGGAAAAAAAAGAAAAAAGAAAGAAAAAAAAAAAGAAAAAGAAAAAAAGAGAAAAAAGAAAAAAAAAGAAAAAGAAAAAAAAGAAAAAAGAAAAAAAGAAAAAAAAAAAAAGGGAAGCATTTTAGGAAATACCTGAATTGTTTCAACTCAAAGCAGACACAAAATTATGTCCTAAATTCCACTATTAAAACCATTCTAAAAGAAATTTTGTGATGACTGTCTCAGATGTGGAGATCTATTATCTACAAGTTTATAATAAGATTGATTTCTGCTAGTTCTTCTATTCTCATATATAGAAATGTCTTACAGTTTCACTATTTCTTGTTATGGAATCAGCTTTGAAGTCAGGCACTCTGTGCTATCTCTTAAGATATAGCTTTGTTATCAGCTTTTATACACATCTAAAGAGATGTATGTGTGCATATATATGCTGTCCAAAGGAAAAGATCTGTGGTTAAACCAAGAGAGGTGTGTAAATGGTCTAAGAATGTAGAGTTGGTAATAGAGGAGCAGAAAAAATGTTCATTTTGCTTGTGACCTCTCTGATAGTTTAGAGATAAAGTATGAGACCTATGTAACAGGATAACAAAACATTCCTAGGATATTCCCATTTTTAAACTGTTATGTGGCATGGGGATCTGTGTCTTTGTACTTAATAGAAAGTTTTCTGACTGATTTCAACCTACTTAAGGTGAGGCCAGGAGTCCTCTGATTTCTTGCCCTGGAAGAAACAGTGAATAATCCTTTGTTACTCCCTTTGCCGTTCATGATTTTGTACCTGCTTTGATGATTTGATCTCTGTTATTTCTTCTAATCACCTCATTCCACGCTGAAAAGATTTAGTTACTTGTTTTCTGAGTGAAGACGACTCCATAACTTTAATCATATTTTATATTCTGCTCTGAAACTTTTCCAGATGGGAAACTACATTGGTTTCGGATTCTCAGTAGGTAATAAAAATACCTAAATGGGCTTTTCTCTCCTCTTCTATTTTATTTCTAAAGTTTTATTCATTTAATAAGAAAGCAGCTTTGTACATAACTATGGAGCTTTTGAGTGCCTAGTCAATGCATTTAATTTGATAATTACTTCTGACAGTGTCAGAAGGTGACAGCATGAATCTAGTAATTGTTATGCATGTCTTTAAATGGCATTTGAAGTCAAAATCTAAAATTGAGGTCAAAGGGATATGAATCAAATTCATTATTGTGACATAATGTATTTCCAAATATATATTTGAAAGAGATAAATTGATTTTAACCCTCTGAAACTATTTCGTATGTAATTCCCTTATTTTATTAATTGTTTTTGTTCTTTTAAAATTTATTGCAAGAAATTTAGTTTGATAATTATAGGTTAAAAATATTAGATACTGTCACTTGAAAAAAAATTCCTCTTTCTGGTTATTTGTGTGACCTATGTCATGAATATAAAAAATTATACAAAACTCACTTTAATGAAGGATCATTTGGATTCCAAAACTTAGGCAATAAAACCATAACCAAAGCAAATGGATATTGATTGTTCTAAATAAGGGAATGACAGCTCATGAAACATCTTCAACCTGGAAAATGAGGGAATAGATTAATTAATGATTTTGAAGAGTTGATATGAACTATGAGCAAAAGTCTGAAGCTCCTGCTTCAATTAATTATTTGAAGTGCAGCAATTTCTGAGTGTACTTCTACGTAGACAAATGACCCAGTGATTTGCATATGTTCATTGCGGTATGATGCCTCAGCTATTTCTTCCTTCACGCATCCCTTAATCATGTGTGATGTGTAGACATGAGAAAGAGGGAAAAGTTTCTCTTTTTTCCCACTTGTAAATTTTAATTCTTTCCATCCTCCTTAAATGGGGAAGAAAAATATTTTACAACAGTGGCATGCTTGGTATGGTGTCTGCAAAAACAGACACCATACCAATCAAGAAAAATAATTTCCTAAAGATTTTTTTCCAAAGTATAGAGAAGTCAACTACAGGAATTTTTAGCAGTTTATGTATTTGCCTAGAAATAAACACAAGCTTAAAAATTAAAAGGAGGTAACATGACATTTCCAATACTTCATGAGGAATAGCACATCAAAGTTGCTTTTGACCATAAGTCATTTGAATTTTTTCATAGTTAGTAAAAACTGGAAAAAAAGTTAATTTTAAGAGAGAAGGAAGTTTGATTGGTTAATACCTTTGAGAGAAGCAGGAAAGGTGTTATGACAAAAAGGTCAAGATGCATTACTAACTATTGTCCCCATGTTACAGGGAACAATAATTTGCTTGAGGATATACGAATGTATTTTTTTTCCAATTTCTGCTGTCAGGGTTGAAAACGTGAAGGCCCGCATTTTCTGAAATGTTCAGTACATTTCCTAAAGTCTGTACTGAGAAAAGGATTAGAAAAAAGAAAAAATTCTTTCAGGTTATTTGCTTGTATCTTTGCAGATGCAACTGCTAACCCATAATAAAATAAAAAGCATTAAAAAGACAATGATTATGTGACAATCATTATTGCAGATATCTATCACCTGCTGTAAGTAAAACTCTGAATATTTTGCATTCTGCTGTGTAGAAAATGGTTGGCCAATGATATATTAATGGCAACCCACTGTATTTTCTGATTAGTATTTGTGCCTTTCTGGCCACTGTGGTCTGTTCTTCTCTCCCATTTTATTTTGCTCCACACATTGTATTGAAGAAAACAATTAAAATTATTTGTTTCTCATTTCATATTCTCCCATCCCTATGTGGTTATTTTCTGTGAGCAGCAGCTCTTCTCATCACAATATAATGACTACTGTGGTGACTAGAGGAACAAAACACAACATTATTTTAACGTTATTACAATCTCTAAGTTAAGTTGATGAGGTCCTGACAGACCTGCTGACTTTTCTCAATGCCATTTACAAGAATGATTCAATTACATCTATTGTGCAAATGTTTCCTCTGGAGGGAGCATAGAAGAGATAAGAATAGCTTTCCAGGTTTCTGACCAGAACATTCTAAAAGATTGCTCATCCTATCATACAATCAAACGACTGCTTAGAGAAGATTTTCGTGGCCTAGAAGGTGATTTTTTTTTTCTTTCAAACTTTATTCACTAATTAATTTTAGAATTAAATCAATCAGTGTTCAGCCTGTGATGCAACTCAAAGGCACCTTGCTGGAGTTCATTTTTTAAAAAATAGAAGAGTTACCGAGAATCTCTATTGTTAGATTGATTGCTTGTTTCAAAAAGTATGCAAGCAGTTAAGTCAAAATAAATTTATTTCAGTATTGGGGAATGTAGTCCACTTTTCAAACTCAAAGGCATTCAGAGTTCTCAACACACTGGAGAAATAACACTGGAGGAACTAACAGGAATACCATGAATTTCAGTGAAGGGAAATGCAGTCCTGCACTGGGGACAAATAACCCCACACACCAATAGACACTGCAGGCTGACTGACTGAAACACTGTTGAAAAGCAGTTTTTTCAAGTAGGACCTTAGGGAACTGGTGGTCAACATGCTGACCATAAGCCAGCGATATGACACCATGGCAAAGGAGGCCAACAGCACCCTGTACTGTTAGAAAGACAAACACAAGTGGATTAAGGGAGAAGATCCTTCCCCTCTATTCAGCATACCGGAGGGCTTTGTCCATCTTTGGGCTCTTCAGAACCTCAAAAGAGACATAAAGTCATGGAATCATAGAGTCATTGACAAGGAGCTACTGAAGCAAGGTCAGCACAAAGCCACAAAGATGTTTAAGGAACTAGACCATCACGTCTGATCAGAGACATCTAAAATCATTTAGCCTGGAGAAGAGAAGGCTCAGGCAAATCTTACCAGAGTGCACAAATACCTCTTGGAACTGAGTGAAGAATGGAGACCCCAGCTTTTCTCAGTGATATCCAGTGACAAGACAATAAATAATGAGCACAGAATGAAAGTCAGGACCTACTAGTTAAACATGAAAAAAAAAAAAAATAAAAATTTTAGAAGCAAAAACTCTGAAACAGGTTGAGTAAACAGATGCTCCAGTCTCCATTCTTGAAGATACTCAAAGCCCCAGCTTTGAGATACAGCTTGAAGATACTGTACACAGCCCCAGCTGACCATCCTTTGAACTGATGTGAGGGGGCAGAACCTGACAATCTCAACTGTTCTGGGTTCTGTAATTGAGTTATGCCAAGAAGGAAGCTCTACTGTTATCAAGGTATCACTACTTTTATCAAGGTATTTTTTCTAAGGAAAGAATATATAAAAGGTAAATTGGAACCACAGAAGCACAGTGCTATAATTCAGCTCTGAACATCACCTCTTGTATCCAGAGAGAAGCAGACAAACATCAGTGTGGATGGGACCTTGTGAGATTAGTAAGTCTGAACCATGAACAAAAACCTCAGATGGAATTTACAGATTGTGACCATCTGGCAAATTTGTCAGTGGGGAACTATCAGTTCTCATTAAGGGAAGAAGGATCACTATCAATGAAATGTTCCACAAGGAAAGAACTAGTGGAGGGAAAGCAGAATCATACTGAAGAGACAATGCTCAAATCTAAAAGGAAACATCAAGGGAATGGTATCATCAAACTAATGGACTAGAAAGATGACTACAGCACCTATATATATTCATATTAGAGGCCAAATTACTTCTAATTACCATTTAAATCTTCCTCATCAACTCTATCTAAAATTCCATCTTTCTACTTTCTCTCTTTTGCATTGGTTTCTTCTGTTCTCTTTTTATTTATTCTTTCTTTTCCTAGGTAGGTGTAATTATGTTACTGAATTCCTGTCTACACAAATGTCACTTCTTTCTCTGCTTTTTCTCCAGAATTCCAGTGGAAATATGAAAACTCAGTTGAATCCATTCTGACGCTTTGCAGTTTCACTGAATTTTTGATCTTATTTAGTTTTGTTATTGGCTTTTTTTTTCTTTTTAATTTAGATTCTAGTTGTTCTTTTCAATTTAAAAGTTATTTTTATTTGCAACAGAAATGCATTTTCATATTCACAACGTCACTTGAATGCAAATCACTGGAAGTGTTTAAAGATGCCTCTTCCCTGAATAAACAGAGAAATATTAACAAATGTTTTGGGAAGTCAAACAGTGATTACTCCTATAAAACAGAAACAAGGTTTAGAATAGATTTTAAAAAAATGCATTCTGTTTAACATTATAAATGTTGGTGAGTAGAAGAGTCTGAATGTACCTCCATAGAGCCTCCTTATTTTTCATCTGTGCACTTAATTTGAAATTATTTAGATGTTTATAGACTGGAAGTGATTTCTACATCTAGTCTAATCAAGCCATGCTTCTGTGTGGTGGAACAACATTTTGAACTTTTCTGAAATCCTTCCAATTTTTCAGCATCACAGAGGCAAAATGTGGTTTGCTTGTCCAGAATTGGTATTTCTGAAAGACTATTTCTCTTCATTATATTTGAGCAATATTCTCTTAGTGGTCTTTAGTTAGAGAATTATTCTGAAAGCTACTGTAGAACAGGTTTTTCAACTTCTCTGTTGCAGTGCTGCAAAATATAACCCTTAGATTGCAAAATTACATTTTGGACACAAGCTATAAAAATGCTTATAATGTAGCATTTGGCTGTATCAAGATGTTCATTCAAAACAGCCCCTATTACTGAACAGACAAGAAGATCTATCCCTGAGATTTCTCTCTCATAGCAATTTGTTCTTCTATCATTATTTTCACAAATTTTGCCAACATATTTATTCTTGATGGATATGAACTGCCTACATTAAATTCCCGAGAAACCAAAGTCTCATGCAGGTTCAGTGAACAATTTAATTCATAATTTAAAAATACTTAGTTTGAAATATGTAATATTGATTTCTTTTTATTATATGTAGAATGTGTCTATGTACAATGCCATATTAGAAATCTTATTCAAACATATCTTTTTATCAAAATGTTTCTTCTAAAATCTAAACCAGAAAGATTCTAAAATCCAAACCAGAAATTTAATGGCCTATTTTCTAATCCATTCTTTACTTTTCTTTAATTACCTTGCCATTGTTTAATATTTCTGGATTTTGTCCTTATCTGCTTTTTAAATTTTCTTTTTATTTGATTGGACTGGTAGCCAAATAACCAATCCATCCATATCTCAATGTACCTGTCTATTCTTTTCATTGTGTGTTTACCTTTCTTCATTAATAGAATTTCTTGTTCTTAATACCAGTCACCATTTTATTCGCTGATAGAAACTCCTTGTAAATAAAAACTGCTACCAGATAAGGTGGGTGTTTTTTTTGTCAGATGTTTGCATGATGAAAGTATGAATACTTATACTTGGAGCATTGCACTTTTAAAACTTTGATCAGATGACCTGAAAATAGTGCCTGTACCCTCCTATTTCTTTATATAGAAAAGCTGTCATCAGAAAATGTTGTGAAATCCGTCAATAGTCTTCCACCTTTGATCATCCAATCTATTCCAGTTAGGATAACGCAAACAATATCCTGTGGTCTCCTTATGTGTCATTAAAATTATCTGTCTATTGCATATTCTTAGGAACAAATAATGTGCTCCGTACATTTGGTCACATACTTAGGCCTTTGCCCAGTCTCAGCTTTGGTTGCCTGATGGTTTTTTCTCCCTCTCACTTTCCATCATCTGTTTTAGTGTAAAATAAGAATAGGATGCTTGCTCAGTCAAAACAAAAAACCCTAGATCTTAAATGCTTTGTAGTACATCCATTACTTCAACTATATATCCATGCCTTAATGAACAACATCCTCATCCTAGTTTGTGTTATGAACTAAAAGTTTCATACCACATTCATTTGGCAAAAAACATGAAGAAACATCAAAAGATTATATTTTGGCAAGAATAAATATGTAGTTGAATAAATAGTGTGTTTTTTTTTCCTTTGCTGTACTTTTCATTCTCTTATTAAACTAGTAATTCCTCCAAAACCAGATGGAATTCCTTGAAAGAAGGCAAATGTTTTTGCCTATTTGTGTCAAATAAAATATAATTGCTTTGTTGCTTTACTTTTGCAAGGCTTTTATTAAGTACAATATGGGATTTAAACATTTCTTAACGCAATAACTTGAAGTGTGCATTTTGAAGTTCTTCAAAGTTCTTCAAGCAGTGAAGTTCTTTCACTGTTCAGTAAAGAGAGAGGAAATGCTTTAGGAAAATATTTGATCAAATTGTTTTCATTAGATTGCCTAAACTATATTTAATAGTTGGTCGTTGACTATTGTTGTCCATGCAATGTAGGATATCTATAAATTTTGTCACCCATTGCTCTGTCAGTCATTATTTTTTGAGGATTTCATCATATATTCAAAATTGTTTTTAATAGTATTGATAAGGAAATTTAAAACTGTCTAATAATATATCATTTTATACTCTAAGGAGCATACATTTTTATAATAGTACATTAAGTAATGTGTTCATGTATAATGCAATGTGTCAAATGATAGTATCATTTTCTAAGGAACAATAGACCTTGGAACCTTTGATTCAAAAGAATAAATATTTGTGCCTTAAGACACTGAAATGCAAACCTCATACTTTTTACCATCAAGACAGCAGCAGAATAAAACACAAGAGCAGTCTACATGTTGGTTTTGTTCATTAGAATATGAAATAAGAAGTGAAACAGACAACCTTTGCTTTGGTGTTGTATGACTTTATTACTGAAACACATTGGTTTAGACTTAATCAGCTAGCAAAATTATAAAACTCTTTCTTTGGATAGACTGGTGCATATGTCTGCTATGAAAGATTAATAACAGTTACACAAGCAACTTCAGAAGACACTGAAGGGAAAAAAAACAAAACAAAACAAAACAAAAAACAAACAAACAAAAAAAAACAAACCAAAAAAAAATAAGCAACTCCCCAAAAAAACAAGTAAAAAACAAGTATGGAGATCATATGATTGAGATAGTGGATTGCATCGTGTTAACTATGACAAGTGTTGCCAGATGTCACATTTCTGTTACTAAAAAAAAACTAAAGAAACTTCTACCATGACACATGTTCTGTCTTCAACCTTACTGGCCATTATGGAATTGTTATCTTTTAGTAACAGAACTCCTCTTACACAAATATTGGTAATCAAATGGGAGTCTTGTCATGTTAGTTTAGGCTCTGATCCCAATCTGAAGACTGACTTCACAGACCATTCATGCTGTCCATTACAGCTCAGACATCTAGCAGGTGTAGAAAAGAATATTCTGAACTGCACTTGTCTGTATTGTACTCTTTATTATCTATAATAAGAATGAGGAAAAATTTTACTTAGTCAGACACAGGTATCAGAAACAATGGAAATGAATAATGTGGTATCTTCAACTTCATCTGCATTTCTTCAGTTCTTTTTTAATTCTAATCCTTCACTTTCTAGATCTCCTCTCTTCAGTTCCACCAGTTATAGTATTATAGCAACATTTCATCACCATTTAGAGTTTTCTGTTTGAAAATAATTAAGTTTAGGTTGCTGTCTGAGGTTAATTTTGTGACACAAGGAGTTTTGCAATTGAATTCTGAGTGGTGACGTATTAACAATAATTACAGATTTTTAAAGATTTTTTTCTTTGCTTTCTTTAGGAACCAGTTTTTTTAATTGGAATAGCCTTTTTCAGCTTTCTGGTAAATTACTTTTTTGTGTACATTTGCTTTACACCTACACATGCTCGGAAAAAATATACAGACAGCACACTTAGGAATATTTTTTATGGGCTTGGATGTAATACTCCAGATGTTGCACGTCTTAAAATGTCTGAAAAAAAAACTCATTAAGAAAGATCAAATATAAAAACTAAAGGTAAAATGGAAAATACTGAACTTTTTCCCTGTTGTTTTTACTCTGATTGTATGTAGGCTTTCAGAATAATTCTGTTTATGCCAGAGAGAAAGATAAAACTCGGAGGATAAAAGTCTTTGCAAAACAATTTGCAAAGTGAAAAGGAAAGGTAAAAAGGAAACCAATCAAGGTAAATTAGAATCAAAGAATGTTTTTGGGATTTATGAAAGTAAAAAATGATGAGTTTTTGGGATTTCAGAAACATTCAGTACTTAGCTGTATAGCCATACAGAATATTATGCTCATCAGCATAGTGTCAGGACAAACTTAAGCCATTCATTCAGGAAAACACTCATTTCTTTAGAAAACCAGTTTAATATAGTAGGCTTCTTGGTTCCTTTGATTTAAAACTGTACAAGTAGACACTTCTCCCTCTTCCCCTAGACCACTGAATCAAAACTGTTTATTCTTTTGCATATCTATTCTTCCAGGCCTTGGTGGAGAAAAATACAAGGAACTAGGCATCTGGAAATGAATAATTAAGTAGTTAGCATGCACATTTCTGGCCATTGAAGAGTATTTTGATTTTGGTAAACAATTAGAATAAACATTCTGTTGCTGAGTACTGAAGAAAAAAGTATATAGTTGTACATATTTACCTTACTCAGCCTTAATAATTACCATCGATTTCTGTGTCAAAAGGATGGGTTAGATTGAAGGTATAACTAAAATTTTATACCTTTGCAATTTTTCTATAAGGAATTGAACCAAGTAATCTGTTGCTTATAATTTTTTTTATTAGGTAAAATAATTAGATTTTAAAGCTCTTTTAAATAATACAGAATATATAAAAAAAATTATAAAATATTTTATTTAATAAGTTGTATCTAGGATACCAGTTGGACTAAGGGAAGACAAGGGAGTACTCACAGAAAAAGTTATAGAGTGTCTTTAACAAACCGCTTTTTTAACCAGTCTTTTGTACTTTTTGCCATCTTTTTTTTTGTTTTATTGCATAGGCAAGGCCTAAGAAAAGGGGGATGGGAAAACATTTTACATTTTTAACTACAAGTTTGTTTAATGAGTCAATAAAAAAAGTGTTAAGTCCCAAAATTAACAAGCAAAGACTCAGCAACATAATCTTTTAGTGCTTTGTTCTGAAATGCTGAGGCATTGCTGACCAGACTGGCTTCAAGCTAGGTTGTAGCTAGGACTTGCTGAATCAAGTGGAAATTTTAGTTGTAATTCACCTGTTGTTGATATTCAGTCCTTGCTTCCCATCAAGAAAATGCTGGTCTCCCAGGGAAACTTGTGAAGGTGATGTTAAGTTCACAGAAAGTGTTGTCAAGATGCATAGTGAAGAAATGTCAGTAAGGCTTAAGTAGTAAATTAATTGTTTAATCCAACAGCTCCTGTCCTCATTAGAGAGAAAACTAGCTTTGTTTTTTACATCTTGAGGTTAAAAAGAGAACTTGTTCCATGGATGTTGAAACTTTCTGAAGGAGACTTGCTAATAACTTTGGGGGTTTTTGATTAAGCCTATGTGTTGTGCATATAAAACTGAAAAGCTGAGTTCTGTGCCGAAATTTTTGCTCTGACCATCCACCAAATACTCTCCTCCTTCACATTTAGCCTTTGTGTTTTCCATCTCAAAGAACCTAACTCACCTCTTTGCTCTGAAACCATAGGTAGTGGAAGAAGGTGTGATGCAAAAGAGAACCCAGAATGCAGACATCTACAAAAACTGGTGAAGTTCAACAGAAATGTGGGGAGGAAAGGGGAGATGTAAAGCAGACTGATCACACAGGTGTGAAATAATGAGGAAAGTAAGTGGGGAGGAGAAAGAGAGAAGAGAGAGAGAGGTGGATTTTATAAAAGAGAAATGCAAGAATGTTTGGAAAGGGAAGGAAGTGAAGAAACCTGTTTATTAAGGAAGTGACAGAGATAACCAAGAAGCATATTCTGTGTTCCCTAAATTTCTTGTCAAACAGATTTAATCCTATCTATAATGTTGTAGTAGAGATTTAAAAAATGAAAACAAATAAAAACAATAATATAACCAAAAGTTTGGCTTTAAATCACATGGAATGAGAATACTGAGTTAAATGCAGAGCAATACATTTTATAGAATGCTACACAAATATGGTTATTACAGTTCCAGTACATAAGCTGTATAAATTCTTAGTTACTCTGCCAGTAATAGACTTCTGGGTTATAACTGTCAGGGTTTTTTTCAATATAATTAGATTTGGATGTGGTTTCGTTTGTTGTTACAGTAATTTTCATATTCTATTTTTAGAGAGCATTTTATTTCATAGTTGCTTGAAGTACATTTCCTTAGGAATAGGAACATATGTTTTCATGGACTTGGTGAGATTTTTTCTTAGATCTCCATTCTGAACCTAAAATCCATTGCATTTTAGATTTCAGTTCCATTGCCTTCTGTTGCACCTGAATTAATCTGCAATTTCTTCCTTTAAAATATACAGTGAAAAAAGTCCCTATAAAAAGTTCGGTCTAAGTGACTAGCCCTGCATTTTATAAAAATCACCTGGAGAGGAACAGATGACTTTGGAATCTTATGTTAAAAAGTGCAAACCTTTTCCGTCCTACTACCCCACCACACGAGAGGACTGCCTGACAAAGTGAAGACTTCAAGGATGGCCTTGAACTCTGGCCAAGTTGTATCAGAAATACTGAGGTGTGATTTTCCAAGAAAGACTGACAGATGTAAAAGTACTCTTCCAGTGTCTGATTAAGTCACTGACACTAATTTAGGGACTTCTATGATTATTTTTCTTTTACAAATTTCATGGGTGGAGTGATGTATTTCACATACACTTCACTCATAAGAGAGAAGGAACAATAAATTTCATTGATATAAACCACCGAGTTAACAAAGTTCAATGGTAAATATGTCAGTGGTTTCACTTAGGAAAAAAATTCAACATTTATCACGTTGTTATTTATTGAGAACCTTTGGTGGCAACAAATCTCTCAGAATTGAGGGGTAACCTTGAGAGTCATCCTTACTCAGGGGGATATCCTGCTATGGGGACTGCTGCCCTACTGGAGGGCTCAGTGGGTCCTGGGCTGCCTATTATTTATGGAATAAAATGAAATAGTAATATCTGTATATCATCAATATGTCTAGGTCCCTGTTGCAGACAGTTCTTGGCTACACTATTGCTATCTGTTCCCTGAAGTCCACAGTCAGATGGACACATCACAACTCCACTGGTGGTTAGAGATTAAACAGGGGTGAAGCACACCCTCACAGCTATGTAAAAAGTGTATATAGCAGAAATGGATAGAAAATAAGAAAGTTTATTTTTTAAGAAATATTTGGATCAAATATGTACTTGTAACTAGGTGCTTTTGGCTAATACCTTTGATTCTCATTTCCCATTATGGTTGTTTTTGTTTTGCTCTTGGGGGGTTTCTGGTTTGTTTTAAAACCCATTGAATCTTTTTTTCCTTCCTTTTCTATTTTCAGCCTTTAACTTATCACACTTCCCTTTTCTATTAACTATAATAATAATTTATTACAGTGGGTAAATCCCTTCTACATATAAAACGGCATCGCATATTTCCAGTTGCATTGATATCCAGTGTTGCATACTTCTTGGGGAAAATAACAAAAGTCATGTTGCTATGTTTGGGATTTTTTATTTTTGTTTTCTCCAAATCTACCAATATGTGGATATCAACACCACTAAGACATCATGAAAAGAGAAAAAAAATAGAGGTAAATTAACATGGGATTAATGCATAATCATAAAAATTATTCTACAAAGAATTGTGAAGATCCTTTAAGTACTTTCAGGTATTTGATGGTTTTTAAGGATATTTGGGTTAATCTTTTTCCATAGTATTTCCAGAATAAATTGAGTGGTTGTCCAATATTCAAGATGTTTCAGGAACAAACAGTGAACATAGATTTTGGTAAAAGACTTCTCTTTTTTTTCCCATTAATAAAGTGCATTCACTAGCATTATATTTTGCAAGAATGAGTTTTAATTACTTCAGTTCTTTCAACTTAAATCTGTTGTTGGGAGGTTCTATATTTTGTTTGTTTCATTTGCAATCTGAAGCAAAAATTTTGCAGATTTGCAACAGCTATTTATTCCAAGAAAGAAAGAAAGAAAGAAAGAAAGAAAGAAAGAAAGAAAGAAAGAAAGAAAGAAAGAAAGAAAGAAAGAAAGAAAGAAAGAAAGAAAGAAAGAAAGAAAGAAAGAAAGAAAGAAAGAAAGAAAGAAAGAAAGAAAGAAAAAGAAAGAAGGAAAGAAAAAAAGAGCCCTCTGTTTTTCTCTGTTTGCTGTGTATTCCAAATGTTTGTGAGGAATTTCCTTGCATTTTTATATGTATGCATGATTCAATGTTAAATCAATGAGTGCATGAATAAGAGAAGAACTACACTAAATTTCTGACCAATGAACGTATCTTTTAATGGTTGCTAAAGATGCAGTATAATCTTGAAAAATGACTGTTATCTGATAAACAGTTTTGCATGGAAAACATGTTTCTACTAAAAAAAAAAATTATGTAGAGAAAGCCTGCTCCATGATCTTGCCAGACACAGAGATGAGACTGACTGGTCTGTAATTTCCCTTTAAAAAATGTAGGTTTCTCCTCCCCTTCTCCAGATAAATTAAATGAACCATGTTCTAACACTATTCGTCAATTTATCTTGTGAGAATTCAGCTGTGAGACTGAATTTTCAATTCCTGTTTTCTAAACAGTATTCTAACTCTGTGCTTATTTGTCCTAGAATTTAAGGTCATGTAGATTTTTAGCAATTTATCAATCCCTTTGATACTACAATATTTGCATCTTCACATTTTTAAACTTTTCCACTTTTCCCTTGCTTGGACTGCTATGGAGTTGATCTCAATTTCTTTATGCTCTCTCATGCTTTTATTTTGATTTATTTTGCCTACCCACGTTCACAAATTATCACATTTTATCCTTGAGTCATTTTCTACTCATAGTTTATGTTAATTTGTCTTTGCTGCTTGACAAAGGCTTTAATATATATTTTAGGGAATTGTATCTAAATACCAAAGATGCACAAGAATGTGATTTTTTCTTTGAAAGAATATACTTTTGCACGATGATGTTCTGTTAATGCTTTGAAAGGAAAAATAAATGAAGATTCTAGAACATATATATAAAAAGTTAAATATTAGAAGTGAAAATTATTAGAATAAGACAATACAATCTCCCAGAAAAATCTTTGTTTCCCTTTCTAACCATAACTGTTTTCTTTTTGAAGTATCTAGAAACTAGAAATTCACTATGAGAAGTAAAATTAAAAGAAATTACTGATATCTTCATGAATAGGCAGGAATAGGCTGGCTATTATACACTAATATACATTACACTTCGAGCCATAAGTATTTTCTTTTCCTTATGTTTTTCCACCTTTCCTTCTTTCCTCTTCTTTCTTCTTTTCTTGTATTTCTAGTTGCACACTATTTGCTTTTGTTTTCTATTTTTATCTTTTCTACCTCTGCCTAATTCCTGATATGCATTTTTTTACCTCTTCATATCCACAGCAGCCTGACTTGTTTTCAGAGCTACAGGCAACCACTTCAGCAGTACTGTTTCAGACATGGTCAGAGGCTGTTTTCAGGCAACTGGAAAGAAAAAAAACCAAAAAACTCAAATACATGGTTTTTATTAATTTTAAGTTATTTGTTTATATGTTTATCTGTCTGCAGTCATTAAGTTTATTTTATTTGTTTCTATATATATTTATTAAAATGTAAATTTATTCAAGAACTATTTAGATAGCTTGTCTATCTAGAGAATAACACCTGAGTTTTCTTCTTGAAAATCTAGATTTGTGTCTTCCTCTTGAGAAAGTGCCATAAATGTGAAATGAAAAAATGTTAATTACTTCAGAAGAACTGGAACGGCTGATTGTAACTAAGCATTTTCAAAGGCCTTCTTTCCTCAGAAGAAGATAAAAGAACATTGTGACAGAGATTGTTTCAAAATGACACAGGCTGCTTGTGAGTTTGACTGATATGCCTTTAGTATTTAAATTACCTCAGATTATGCTGTATCTCATAACACTTTCATATCAAATGCAAACTTCTGTAACTGATAATAAGCAATCTAATTATTCAACTACTTTAAAAATACATTCACAAAAAAGACATCTAAAATTCTTAAAAAGAAAATAAACCAGGGAAATGTATTTAAAAGCTCTTCAGAGATACAGAATATTTGTGGAGGCTGGTCTTATTCTTTTCAGAAGTTGGTGATATAATTCAATTTTCCATTGTTTTAGTAGAAGTAGACAGAAAAACATTATGGATCCAAAAGGGGAGGCATGCAGAATAGGAGGGAACAAGAATGATAATTGATACACCTTATTCCTGAGATACTAAACATCACACAGAACATATGTAAACCTACACAATACATAACTTCTCCACAAACCTTCACTAGTGAGGCTCAAAGCTGAACAGAAGGTTTGTGCCAATGGGAAATTATTTGTAGTATTTTTCTGGGGTGATCTTAATCAGCTGTCAGACATCCTATCCAGCCACTCTCTCACTCCTCTTTGACCCCAATGGCACGGGGGGACAAAACAGGATGGAAGAGTTTGTGGGTCAATACCATCAGAGGTGAAACAGAATCAAGTAGGGGTATTAATTTATTGTTGATTTAAAACAAAGTTGGACGGTGAGAAACAACGACAAAAAAAAACACCTTCACACACACATCCACACCCACACACAAAATCTTTTCTTCCCAGGTTCAGCTTCCCTTCTTTGTTCCTGACTCCTGTACCTTCTAGACTCCAAGTGATACAGACATCCTGGTTTGGCTCTGGCCAAATGCC
>VZRP01001675.1:1972-14275 GCA_013397995.1 Malurus elegans | reverse complement strand
TGTTATTTCTGTGAGATGCTGCCCCAGTGAGGGATGTTATTTTGGGGAGATGCTGCCCCAGAGGAGCACAGTGAGCAGTGTTATTTTGGGGAGATGCTGCCCCAGCCCTGCAGGGTTCCCGACAGAAGGGCAGGTCCTGCTGACCCCTCTCACCCCAGAGTGCAGAGAGGATTCTCCTTTTCCTTCTGCCCACACCATTCCCGGTTTTGGGGCTGCTCTGCCTGTCCTGGATTCCCCAGGAAACGCTGCTGCAGCCACAGAGGCCACCACACACCATCACCTCAGGCTGCTTTGCCAAATATTTCCTCCCTGAGCCGAGCTTTGGCCCCAGAAGGGTTTTGGCTGTCAGGAGAATTTCCAGGGGTGCTGTGGGGAGGAATCTCAGACCCAAACTTTGCCCGCAGTGGGGCAGGGCAGAGCCTGGGCTGGCACCATGCCCACGGGCAGCCCATTCTGCCCCTGAAATCCTGGTTATCAGCACAAGTTCATCATTAATCGTGGATCCTTGGCGTTTGTTTGCTCCTCTCCCGGCGCTGCACAAACCCACACTCCCTCTTCCCCTGGGGAAAAATGAACTCAAAGAGAAGGAAGAGCAAATCAGACCATTTTCCCGAGGCCACAGAATTTCTCAGATATCCATTTCAAGGTGTTTACTGCGGCCTTTCATCCCCTTCCCCGACCGTTGGGGCTGAATTCCCTGCCTGGCAACAGATGGGATTCCGATTTATTTTTAGCAATTTGTTTGCTTTGGTTGAACCCTTCACCACCGCCCTGCTCGGGAGTTTGGAATCACCTCGGGGCGAAATGCAGGAGAGGAGCTTCTCGTGGTGAGGAACCATCCCTGAAAACAGAGTTTGATTCCTCTTTCAGTGTCCCGGGTCTGAGTTCTCCATGAATCCCACAGAAATCATGGAAATGCCTCAAATGGCCTCAAGACAGGGACATCACCCTGAGTGCACAGTCCGTGCTCACCATTTGTTCAGTTCTTTACTAAAATTATCCTTTGATGCTTTAAACCCCTCCTTTTGCTCCCCGCCCCCAAAATGGCTTTTAATAATTAAGTGTAATGGAGGAGCTTTGATTGGATTCCTCACTCAGATGGTTAATTAGGTATTTCTAAATAAGTTACAAAATGTGTTCCTTTGGATTCAATTCCTTTTACTTTATCCAAACTAAAACGCGCTGCTCTCCAGAGAGTTCCTGTTTGAGAATTGACTGAAGATAATTATTTCAGATAATTAAGATCACTGAGCAAAGTAATTTAATTTTCTTCCCTGCCTCTCCCTCCCTCCAAGAAACGTAAATGTCTGTGGAGCATCTGATCGATAAAAGAAGCTTTCCAAAGGTTAAGTTGGCCAAGTTGGGAGCGACCAGCATGGAGTGAAATCCAGTAGAGAAAAGTACTGAAAATGTTTGGAAAAGCACTGAAATTTCTAATTGAATTATTCTCCCCCTGCCAAGATTTCTCCTGAGTTTGTTTTTTGGTTCACTTAGCTGTTTGGTTTTTTTTTTTAATTCTTCATCTTGGCCAAGGGCGGAGCAGGGACAAAGATCTGAACCTCTGCGGCCAAATGATTTTATTGGAATCGCCTATTTTGGGCAGAAATCGCCTGTTTTGGGTGAAATCACCTCTTTTGGGCAGAAATCATTTGTTTTGGGCAGAAATAATTTGTTTTGGGCAGAATCCAGCGGGTGAGAAGGTGCAGGTGATGGGGCACGGAGTGAATTGTGTCCAGGGAATTGGGAGGTTTTGTTCAAGGAATTGGGAGGTTGTTTTCAGGGATTTGGGAGGTTGTGTTCCAATGGGGAGATTGTGTTCAGGGAATTGGAAAGTTGTGTTCAGGGGATTGGGAGGTTTTTTTCAGACAATGGGCAGTTTTGTTCAGAGAATTGGGAGGTTGTGTGCAGGGAATTGAGGGGTTATGTTCCCATAGGAAGGTTGTGTTCAGGGAATTGGGAGGTTGTGTTCAGGGAATTGGAAAGTTTTGTTCAGGGAATTGTGGGGTTTTGTTCAGGGAATTGGGGGGTTGTGTTTAGGGAATTGGAAAGTTTTTTGTTCAGGGAATTGGGGGGTTGTGTTTAGGGAATTGGAAAGTTTTTTGTTCAGGGAATTGGGGGGTTTTGTTCAGGGGTTTGAGGGGTTGTATTCAGGGATTTTGGAGGTTGTGTTCCCATAAGAAGGTTCAGGGCAGCCCTCCTTTAGCACAGCCTGTGCTGAGCAGCAGCAGCGAGGTGGAAGCTGGAGCTGTGGAGCCCTGGATGAGCTGCTGAGAAAAGGCGTTGGAGGCTTTTCCTTTGTTTTATTTTCATTTTGTTTTTCTCAGAACGCCGGGCTACTGCACAGATCGAACGGGGCTTTGTGGAAAGGGCAGCACTGGCGTTTGGGGACAGTGCCTGCCCCCCTCATCACCCAGGAATCTCCCAAAAATCTCTGATTTTTTAGCCCAAATCACTCGCCAATGGCTGCACACGTTCATTAACGCTTCCTGCGGGGTGTTCGTTATCATTTCTGATTTACAAAGACCACTCAGCAAAGCACAAACACCCCGTGCCGTGTCAGAGCTGCCTTTGAAGCTGCTGGGGAGGTGAACACCAAAGATCTGCTGTCTTAATTAGTACAAGAGGTTACGGGGATGTTAATACCTGATCTTGCAGGGCTGACAGAAAGGATTAAAGGTTGTGGAATCAGGTGCCTGTAAAGCACAGGGTTCTCAGTGCCGGGGGTTTTCACATTGGCAGATTGTGGGTTCACTTTCTTGGCTGCAGGAGGCTCTGAATCCCACCCAGACCCCAGCTCTGCTGTCGGGTGGTTGTGCCTGGATCTTTCAAGGGATCTGAGTGTGACAAGAAACGCTCAGCCTGTCTCAGGGTGGGGAAAATCTTCCAGCAATTAATTAACTTATTGTATTTAGTGATGGTTGCGGTGCCTCCTTGGCACCCAGAGGATCTCAGCTCTTTGATCCGGAGGGTGTGATTTATTGGGCAGTTGCACATCTCCACACCATCACTCACGCTGGGAAGAGGGGCTGTGATCTCATCGGGCTGGGCAAACGTGACATGGAAGGATTTTTATCAAATGGAGGGGGCTGATGGATGGACGAGTCAGGCAAGTATTGATTCAAGCCAATATATTATTTTCTGCATTAATATTGTGCAGGCAGTGGCAGGTACAGAGCTTGCACTGGGCCCGGTGCTCCCTCCATGATGAAGAATTGCCCTTCCGTGCAGTTTCATTGGAATGAGGGATGATGGTTTGAGACATTAAATGAGTTCAAAGGGAAGTGTTTGTTCTTTAATTATGTGAAAAGCCAGAAAAAAAACTCTCGATGGTTTTCCTTGTGCAGTCAGGAAGAGATGACGTGAAGGGAATTCAGTTGGGAAAGTGGGCTGGGATGTTCCTGCGTGCACCGCTGCGTTTTGGGGATGGCTCGGGACCCGAATTTGGGTGGGAAGGTGGATCAGGAGAGGATTTTTAATCCCGGTTTGGTCCTGGTGCCTTTGCTGAAGCAGAGCAGCCATTCCAGGATGCGGCTTTTCTTTCTGTCCCTGCTCCCTTCGGTTCCAAGGTCGTTCCTGGGAGTTCCAGTGTGTGAGTGATGTGCTCCCCTGCTCTCTGCTCTGCCGTGGAATCCTGGATTTATTAACAGAGCAGTGAGCTCTGCCCATATTCATCAGCAGCAGATGGTGATAAGGACCGGTGCTTTCACAATTTCCATCCTCCTGCTTTCCCGGGCCCAGCAAGGGAGGGGATCAACCTCAGACCCCGAGGGTTTGGTTTTTGCTGCCTCTGTGGTCATCGGGAGATCCCCGGGAATGGGAGCGACCTGAGGGCCCTTGGCCTGAGCTCTCTGATGAAAAGGTGAAGCCCCTGCAGCGATTTGGGATCGGTCGGGCTCAGGCTGCTTTGTCCAAGGTCCTGCTGTCAAACGGGGAAGATTTTCAGCCGAATTTGTGCATCAGAGGGATGGAGGGCGAGTTTGAGCTGTTTCTAAAGGAGTGAAGGAGGTTATCCCAGACCCCTTGCTCTGTGGGTCCATCCGGGGGCACGACGATCCCACCCTGGTCCCACATCCCTGGTACCGCTGTTCTTTCCCCGGTCCCGTATCCCCAATCCCGCTGATCCCACTGTTCTTTCCCCGATCCCGCTGATCCCACTGTTCTTTCCCCGATCCCGCTGATCCCACTGTTCTTTCCCCGGTCCCAGTGCCCCTAATCCCGCTGTTCTTTCCCCGTTCCCGCATTCCCGGTCCCGCATCCCCTGTCTCGCTGTTCGTTCCCCGGTCCCGCTGTTCTTTCCCCGATCCCACTGTTCTTTCCTCGGTCCCGCTGCTCTTTCCCCGATCCCGCTGATCCCGCTGTTCTTTCCCCGATCCCGCTGTTCTTTCCCCGATCCCACTGTTCTTTCCCCGGTCCCACTGTTCTTTCCCCGATCCCGCTGTTCTTTCCCCGATCCCGCTGTTCTTTCCCCCGTCCCCACTGGAGGTCACTGGAGCATTGTTTACCATTGTCCCTCAGAACAAAGGAATGGCAAAAACTGACTGTTTCGCGAAATTAATGTTTGAAAAATTTTCGGAGATTTTTATCAGTCTCACGTATGAAAATAAATCTCCAAATTGCTCATAATCCCTGTGTGTAATGGGTATTTTATAAACATTTCTTATGCCCCGAGGAGACATCAACAGAGGCTTTATTTTACCAAAGTATGACTCAACTGCCAGGAATTTTGAGCAAAGCTCCTCTAATGGGTTCTCTGTGGCCCAGCTCTCTTTGTCATACCCTGATGGATGTGTCAGAAGTTTTAAAGCACATCTGAAGCCATTCCATGGGTACCTGCAGGAAACCCCCAAATTGGCATTGCCAATCACGGCGTTGCATTTGTGCTGCTAAAAACGCTGGAGAGAGGGTGAGCAGCTCGAGTTCTGCAAAGGTGGTTTTATTAAAATTAGTCCAGATTATGGAAAGAATATTTTTTTTTCTCTTGCCCGTTTCTTTCCCTCCATCCCTGTGCAGGCAGCTCTCCCTGCCCACCCAGATTTTGGGAATTCTGCTCAGATTTTGGGAAGTCTGCTCTGATTTTGGGAAGTCTGCTCAGATTTTGGGAATTCTGCTCAGATTTTGGGAATTCTGCTCAGATCCCTCCTGTCTCAGGCCCAGCGCTGGTGCAGGAGCAGCTGATCAACGAGCAGGAGCTAATTATCAGTATTAAGAAAAGTTTGGCAACCCGTCACGGGCTCATCAATGCGAACCAAAGCTGCTTCTCCAGCCGTCTATCAAAGCTTGGTGGCTGTTAATGACAGACTGAATAATAACTAGTATGAACTAAAAGGATCCCTTTCTATTTCCCGGTGATATTTAAAGCCAAGCAGCAGACTCCGGGCTTTGGGTGAGCTCCAGTTTCAATATAGCTCCGGGATTTATATTTCAGCCTTTAAACGCAACGGGAATTCGTGTGATGCATCAGCTCGTGGCAAAGCGGGTGCCATGTGCTGGGAGCGTTTCCTGTGAGCGCTCAGAGCACAGCCCGGGCTGCTGGGGAAGCGTGGGAGGAGCTGGGGATTTCCATCTCTCGTCTCATCTGATCTCACATGTGGGTGCTTCCTGGGAATGTGCTCCCACGCACAGCTGATGGATCCTGCTGGAGAATCGCTCAGAGATGCTGGAGGAGCAGGAGAGATCTTGGAATTCTGCACTGTCACTGCCATCAGAGAGTCACCGTCCCGTGGAAACACAAATCGTGGAATGGTTGGGTTGGGAGGGATCTCAGAACTCGTCCCATCCAACCGTCCCATGGCGGGGACACCTCCCACCATCACAGGGGCTCTGAGCCCTGTCCAAGAGGCTGCTGGGGTGAAAGGAGCCTCCAGCAGAGCAGAAATGCTGAAATGGCTCTGCTGGCCTGGCTGGAGGGTGTTTGTGAAGGAAGAGGCTCTCTGGTGGCTCTGCAGGTGCCCACCCTGCCCAGGGCACTGCCCCTGAGCCCTGCAGGAGCTGCCCGGGGGGATCTGCCTGCAGGAGAACATTCTGGAGAGAGGCTTGAGGAGAGCAGAGCCTGGGTGATCGGTGTGAGAACCCCAGAACATCTCTGAGTTGGTGATCGGTGTGAGAACCCAAAACATCTCTGAGTTGGTGATCGGTGTGAGAACCCAAAACATCTCTGAGTTGGTGATTGGTGTGAGAACCCCAGAACATCTCTGACCTGGGTGATCGGTGTGAGACCCCAAAACATCTCTGAGTTGGTGATCGGTGTGAGAACCCCAGAACATCTCTGAGCTGGTGATCGGTGTGAGAACCCCAGAACATCTCTGAGTTGGTGATCAGTGTGAGAACCCCAGAACATCTCTGAGTTGGTGATCGGTGTGAGAACCCCACAACGTCTCTGGGCCATGGTGGGTGCGGGGGCTGCGCTCCTGAGCCGGTGAGGTTTCATTAATGCGGTGAAACGAGGAGATGCTCAGGTGGGATGAGGCTGTTTGTGGGTGTGAGCGCTGGGATGGGCTGAGATGGGGACACCAGGCTGGGTTTGTGTGAATAATGGGGTTTGTGTGAATATTGGGGTTTGTGCACTCACCCAGGGCACGGGGTGCTGTCCCTGGCTGTGAGCTCTGGGATGTGCCGAGCTGGGACCCCCAGTCTGGTTTTATGTGAACAATGGGGCTTGTGCACTCACCCAGGGCATGGGATGCTGTTTTGGGGTGTGAGCTTTGGGATGTGCCGAGCTGGGACCCCCAGTCTGGTTTTATGTGAACAATGGGGCTTGTGCACTCACCCAGGGCATGGGATGCTGTTTTGGGGTGTGAGCTTTGGGATGTGCCGAGCTGGGGACCCCCAGTCTGGTTTTATGTGAACAATGGGGCTCTGTGCACTCACCCAGGGCATGGGATGCTGTTTTGGGGTGTGAGCTCTAGGATGGACCGAGCTGGGGAACCCCAGTCTGGTTTTATGTGAATATTGAGGTTTGTGCACTCACCCAGAGCACGGGCTGCTGTTTGTGGATGTGAGCTCTGGGATGGGCTGAGCTGGGGACCCCCAGGCTGGGTTTATGTGAATAATGGGGTTTGTGTGAATATTGGGGTTTGTGCACTCACCCAGAACACGGGCTGCTGTTTGTGGATGTGAGCTCTGGGATGGGCCGAGCTGGGGAACCCCAGTCTGGTTTTATGTGAATATTGAGGTTTGTGCACTCACCCAGAACACGGGCTGCTGTTTGTGGATGTGAGCTCTGGGATGGGCCGAGCTGGGGAACCCCAGTCTGGTTTTATGTGAATATTGGGGTTTGTGCACTCACGCAGAACATGGGCTGCTGTTCCTGGGTATTCAGAGGGGAAGGGCTCTGGGGCTGCCATCCCTGGAATCTTTTGCCGAATGTGAGGCACGAGAAATCTGCCTCGGTGTGAGCTGCCAATATCAGCTTATCTACAAAAGCACCCCAAACCATTCCTTTATTTGCCCAGAAGGTTTCCAAGGGCCTCGTGGGGTGTGCAGGTGTTGGGCCAGCATGGAGAGGAGCAGAGCTCCTGCTTCCTTTCAAATCTTATCCTTAAATGTTTGCTCTAAAGCCCTGGAGCCCCGAGAAAAGAAGATGCAAATAACTTCACTCTTTTCCCATGGAAGCAATTAAGGAACTGTGTTAATAAGAAATGAAGTTGTTTGTAAATTTTAATGGTTTAAAAGATGCCCCAGGGAAATCACAGACAAACAGGAGCTGTTTGGTGCAGACCCTTTGCATCACCTCCGTGGTGGATGTGATCAATTAAAAATTATCAGGAGAAAATGACACATTCTTTTTAATTTAATGCCTTGGGCCAGAAGGATTTTCTGAAGTCATGATTTGGGCTAGGAGTGGCATGTTGCTTTATTTCCTTCCTGTTTAACCAAAAAATCCTCCAAAAGAGAAAAAGAAAAGCCCAAACCCACAGCAGCCACCACCAAACCGCATAGAGGACCCCATGAAAATGTCTGAATTTGCTTTTTCTTTCAATTCTTTGGCTGCACAGCCCTTTCCATCCCTCTGAGGCCCAAGCCCAGCTTGGCACGGGGGTTTGGCAGTGTTGGGGTTTTTCTGCTGGGGTTTGGACCCTGTTCCAGGCGGGGCTCAGGGGGTGCTGAGCTCCCCCGTGGGCTCCATCCTTCCTGGGAGCACGAACCAGGAGTGGGCAGAGCTGTGCCCGGGGGCGTTTGGGGCAGTGGGAGGTGGGGAGTGACCGAATGACCCCGTGCTACTGTGAGGGGTGGCACTGCGGGGTCTGGGATGGGTTCATGAGGAATCCCTGGCTCTGCCCCCGTTTCTGTGAGTCTGGGGTGGGTTCAGGAAAAATCCCTGGCTCTGTCCCCGTTCCTGTGAGTTTGGAATGGGGTTCAGGAGGAATCCCTGGGTCTGGGTGGGTTCATGAGGAATTCCCAGCTCTGCCTCCGTTCCTGTGAGTTTGGGGTGGGGTTCATGAGGAATCCCCAGCTCTGCCCCTGTTCCCGCAGGTCTGGGGTGGGGTTCAGGAGGAATCCCTGGCTCTGTCCCTGTTCCTGCAGGTCTGGGGTGGGGTGCAGGAGGAATCCCTGGCTCTGTCCCTGTTCCTGCAGGTCTGGGGTGGGGTGCAGGAGGAATCCCTGGCTCTGTCCCTGTTCCTGCAGGTCTGGGGTGGGGTGCAGGAGGAATCCCTGGCTCTGTCCCTGTTCCTGCAGGTCTGGGGTGGGGTGCAGGAGGAATCCCTGGCTCTGGGATGGGGTTCATGAGGAATCCCTGGCTCTGTCCCTGTTCCTGCAGGTCTGGGGTGGGGTTCAGGAAGAATCCCCGGGTCTGGGATGGGGTTCATGAGGAATCCCCAGCTCTGCCCCTGTTTCCGCAGGTCTGGGGTGCGTTCAGGAGGAATCCCTGAGTCTGGGATGGGTTCATGAGGAATTCCCGGCTCTGCCCCTGTTCCCGCAAGTCTGGGGTGGATCCATGAGGAATCCCTGGCACTGCAAGGTCCCCGTGGGTTTGGGATGGGTTCATGAGGAATTCCCAGTTCTGGCCCTGTTCCTGTGAGTCTGGGGTGCGTTCATGAGGAATCCCCAGCTCTGGGATGGGTTCATGAGGAATCCCCAGCTCTGCCCCTGTTTCCGCAGGTCTGGGGTGCGTTCAGGAGGAATCCCCGAGTCTGGGGTGGGGCTCAAGAGGAATCCCTGGATCTGGGATGGGTTCATGAGGAATTCCCGGCTCTGCCCCCGTTCCTGTGAGTCTGGGGTGCGTTCATGAGGAATCACCAGGTCTGGGATGGGGTTCATGAGGAATTCCCATCTCTGCCCCCGCTCCTGTGACTCTGCAGTGTCGGGATGAGCGGTTCATCCCAGCCCCGCTGTGACACAGCCTCCCCACGTGTCGCTCCTGTGATTAGCGCAATTTGTTTCCCCTGGAATTCCTGTAAGGCTTGACAAGACACCAAAGTTCTGGAGAGTTACACAAAGGCCTCCTTTGCATATTAAAGACTCCGTGTTGTCACTTGACTAAATTTGGGAGCAACATCCACCACTGTGAGTGTCATTAGAGCTGAGATGAATTCCAGGGCTCATTACGGGGCTGTGACAAAGAGGTGGAGGGAGGACTGCAAAGTGGCGCTGTGCTTTTTTCCCCGAGCCTTGTCGAGCCTCATTTTCCCTTTTCCATCTCCAGCACTCTCAATCCCTTGATAATAAATGCAGCTCACATAGGAACAACCCCCCGGACTGATTTCTTTCCACTGCAAGAAGTGATTTAAAAGAAGACGAAAAAAGACATTGAATGTGTTCATTATTGATAATCTTAAAGATTTACTGCGGGCTTTCAGAAAAGCTGCTGCCTTAAAGCAAACTGCTTTTATCTCCTTTGTGTTTGCTTAGTTGGCTTTTGTGGGTTTTGTGTCTTTTCCTCCAGTAGCTCATGTAGGTAGAAGCTGGAATTATCATTTTTTTTTCCTGAAGGGGAATTTTCCAGCTCCTGCAGCAGTGGGAAGCTCGGTGGGAGCTGCAGGAGGAGGTTTCTGGCTGGTGGAGTGGAGCACCCCCGGTTTGGGGGCTGTGGCTGCTGAGAGCAGCAGGGTTTGCCCGTTTTGGGGAGGATTGGGGTGTTCAGCATTCCTGGGTCTCTGCAGAGAGCTGGGATCTGCTCCGAGGCACTGGGGCTCCTCTGAGCCCTTTGAAATAGGCACTGATGGGGATTATTTAGGAACCAGAAAAGGCCCCCTCTGTGCAGATTTCTGCCGCAGCTATTCCCGGTCTCTTTTCCCTGAGTGCTGTTCCTGTTGGGTTCCTCCGCACCATTTCAGAGCATCTGCCTTGGGCTCCCAAAGCTCTTCCTCTGCAATATCCAGAGGGCCAGGAAAGGAAGCGGAGGAACGAGGGGGAGGTGGGTTGGGATAAATCCCCAGCTGCCAGTTACCCCAGTTTATCCCAACTCCCAAATTATCCCAGTCCCCAGTTGGGTTGGGATAAATCCCCAGCTCCCAGTTATCCCAGTTTATCCCAGCTCCCAAATTATCCCAGCTGGGTTAGGATAAATCCCCAGTTTATCCCAGTTACCCAGGTTTATCCCAGTCCCAGTTGGGCTGGGATAAATCCCCAGCTCGCAGTTACCCCAGTTTATCCCAGTTACCCCAGTTTATCCCAGTTAATCCCAGTCCCCAGCTCCCACCCCAAGGGTGGGATTGGGACGGGGACAGGTGACTTTGGGAACTGGGGGAAAGGTTAATGAGGGTGCTCAGGTGACAGGAGAGGTTAATTAGGGTGGGTCAGATGACTGTGGGAAGTGGGGCAAATGTTAACGAGGATGGGTCAGGTGACCCTGGGATGAGGGAGGTGTTAGTGAGCGTTAATGAGGTGTGAATGGAGCCCATTGTGTTTCACCCACGTGCTGAGCCCCGGGAGCTCCTGGAGCTGAGGGTTTGGAGGGAATTTGACACCAGAACCGCTGGGATGGGGCAGGGATGGGCACCTGGGCTGGGCTGGGGGCACAAGGTCCGGCTGGGCCCTGCTTAAAGCTCGGATTATTGCAGGGCCATCAGTCCCCTGTTCTTGGTGTGGGATGGGGTCGGTGTTTGTTCACAGCCCGTTCCCATTTCGGGATGGGGTCGGTGTCTGTTCACAGCCCGTTCCCATTGCGGGATGGGGTCGGTGTTTGTTCACAGCCCGTTCCCATTGCGGGATGGGGTCGGTGTTTGTTCACAGCCCGTTCCCATTTCGGGATGGGGTCGGTGTTTGTTCACAGCCCGTTCCCATTGCGGGATGGGGTCGGTGTTTGTTCACAGCCCGTTCCCCTTGCGGGATGGGTTCGGTGTTTGTTCACAGCCCGTTCCCATTGCGGGATGGGTTCGGTGTTTGTTCACAGCCCGTTCCCATTGCGGGATGGGGTCCCTGTGTTCTCACACCCCCATTCCTGTAGTGCCTCTGCCTTCCCACCCCATGAACTCCTGGTTCATTTGCCCCTGAACCAGGAGTTTTTGCAGAAAGGGGAGGATGAGCTCGCCTGGCCCGTGTGTCCCTTGTCCCTGGCCAGCCCCGATGTCCCCTGAGCGTGTGGGGCTGCTCTTCACTCCCAGAGCTCATCAGCAGCAAACCCAGAGCTCAGAGGATCAGAAAATCCCTCCAGAGCGGTCACAGAGTGCAGCCAGCCCTATCATCAGCTCAGAGGCGTTTAATAACATCATCCCTCACCAATCAGAATAATTAAACAGCCTCATTATTTTAAATATTCATTGAGTCCAGATTCCGTGTTTGGCTTTCTTGGTCAATTTGGTTCCTGCTAATCTGGGGGAAGGAAAGAATGTTCTCTGGTGCTTAATTTGCATTAAAAACATTATAATTTGTAAGTAAATTGGAAAGCTTTTAAGTGAAGAGGGAACATCAGTGACTTGACAGTCAAAGCTCCCCTTTGTTTTTCAAGCATAATGTTCCAGAAAGATGCTCTTCCTTTCTTGGAATTACATGGCAGTGAGAATGGAGCCTTGTAATTGTTCATTAATCCATGGTCATTAGGGGACTCGTGCAACGAGGCACCAGAAATGAAAAACAAACCCAAAGCAACACAAAGTAACCCAAAGCAGGCAGTGTTTTAGCAGAAAAGTGATTTGGAATTTCTGAAGTTGTTGATGGGGGGTAAATTATGAGGAGAGGGGAAGGATGGTGCAGGGATGGTGTAGGGATGGTGTAGGGATGGAGCAGGGATGGTGTAGGGATGGAGCAGGGATGGTGTAGGGATTGTGAAGGGATGGTGCAGGGATGGAGCAGGGATGGTGTAGGGATGGTGGAAGGATGGTGCAGGGATGGTGTAGGGATGGTGCAGGGATGGTGGAAGGATGG